>JAEQBH010004528.1:0-253113 GCA_016808115.1 Tetrastigma voinierianum | reverse complement strand
AAGAAAAAAAACCTATTACATGATGCAAAGAAGCCATGTTATTCCAAACAAAGTAAATATCTATATATTTGATTCCATGCAATATTGCAATTACATTAAACAAATGTTTTCCATCCAATTAAGCCACGGTTGAGATTTTTTATTAAAAGAATGGTTTTCAAGTTTTAAAAAGAAAGAGGACCTTTCCTAAATATCTACTAAACAAGCTTCTCTAAATACTTCGCCTTGAAGTACTCTGTGTCCCAACAAAGTGGTACTCCTTTGAGGCACAAGAAGGCATATATTCCACTTAGACAAATAACAAATAATTATAATGGATTCTAAAAAATCAGAAAAGTACTTTAGAACTTCACATGAAAATGTATAAAGAAACCATGAAATTCATAACAAAAAGCCATTAAAAATAAAGAAACACATAATATCAAATGAATGATTTGTCATTGTCACAGATTATAATTTAATTTCTTCTTCTTCAAAATTTAATCCTTCATTGCTTTTATCAAATAATCTTTAGTGCTATCATAACTACCACTTAAAGATCATCCAAAAATCATAATCGTATCTACTTGGTAATATCATTCCCATTTGATGTCTACTTATTTTTCATTCAAAGAATTGCAATGGTATTATTTTTCCTTATCTATCGCCTTAGATAACAGCTTTGGCTTAGCTTCGACTCATACCACATGTCTTGCCATGGCTGGAAGATTCTAGGCATGGTGTGGCCTCGTGAGGATCCGCAGGCCCCACCAGGCCTCCCCGCGTACTCCCTGTGTAGAAAGATTACAACATACCAAATTTGCTGTGTGTTTAGCTTATGGACATTTCAAGATGCTTACCTTAAAAGTAATTGGTATTTACACAAAGGAAGATTCTAGCATTTGATCTTACAAGTATTCACCATGAAGACACTTACATCAATTGCAAAATGATTCTACTATAATGAATTTGTTCTGTAAAAATGTCTACATAAGCATTTAATTTGATAAGTTTTCAATTGCATACCGTGAAAGTCCGTTTCATGACTCGAATAAGTATCCCAAAGCACGATCATACACAATCTTCGTTCTTTTAGCAACATCATGCCAATCAGAAAGTTTTTTCATCTCTGCAAGAGATGTAAGAAACAAAAGACATTTTAGATATTATACATTTCACCTTAGAACAAATTACATTTATTACAAATCAACTCACCTCGAAGGTGCATAACTTGTGGGTCAATTTTGGGAAGTATGGATATTGCCTTTGTAATTGCTCGTACCATATCACTAGGATCTGGTTCCGCAAGGACAATCATATCATCAGGTAAAACCTGATGCGAAGGTGAAATAGCAAACAAATATTACCAAGCTAAATTCAAAGACAAATATATGACCAAAGAAAAGACAATGACAAAAATTCTCGATTAACTAGTTAACAAACATCTAAAGATGGCGTTCGAACACTCCAACGCGTGCCGATCAAGCATTAATCCATACAACTAGTGCCTCCAATATGGTTATATTAAAATGTTTCTCCACAAAGAACTCCGCCGATATGAGAAAATAAAATAAAATAATATCAGATATGCTCATAAAAGAATAAAGATGCATGACTACATGCTAATATGCTCAAGTTTATATAACCATGGGCATGACAACACCTGACAACAATATTCAAGGCTGAAAGCAAGAACAATACTAAGAAGTTTGAAAACCTAGATTCCATGTTACTACTTATATGACCTTTAGGGTACAAATTTGGACAATAGTAAAGACAATTTAACCCATTTTGGGAGGATTTTGATAGAAGCTGCCTAAATGATTGGAAGGATCACCTAAATGATTGCCATGAATCACTTTAAGAGATTATCCAGGTTTTTTAAAATGATTTTCAAATGTTCACATAACAGGTAATTCTATGAACAATTGCTTTTAAACATTAGGAATCACTCCCAACTCTCTAAAAGAATCTATCCCAGATGAGCGCGAAGAATGTCAGTTCCTGATCATTTATTTCTGAGGGCAATGGGTAGGTCAATTGATACAAGTAAACATGGCCAACTCTGGTATCAAGTTTCTGTTTATTCCAATTCTCACCTAAAAAGAATGCACCACTAGAACACTAGAACTAAGCTAATAAAGTCCATAGCTCTTCATTACAAGTGAACAGAACCTTACATAATTACTTATTATCTGTTCAATATGCAAAAGTTTATGTGGATGACATAATAATTTTAAATACACACACATTGACACATATATATATATATATATATATATATATATATATATATATTCAGAGATAAATGGACAAAAGTTTAACATACTAAGGACTAGAATTACCTGTTTAAGAATATATGGCCAGAAATTAAGACCGACTGTACTCTTATATGTAACGAGCACTCAGCATTTCCCCTCAACTCGATCTTGAAGAGAGTCTCTTTTCTCCCTTACTCTTCTGTAGCCGCACTCGCTAGGTCCATCATCTCCCTCCGGCAATGAACGAACCCAAACTACATTTTTCTAATGAGATGATTGAATGCAGACAAAAACATGCAAATAGTTGTGATTCCACATAAACATGAAACTGCCATCCATACACTAATTTTTACATGTAGAGATATAGCAAATAGAAATAGAAAAACAGGTGCCACCTAGATTGGCTTTCTTAAAAGGTAATAATACTATACTAAGCAAGAGCAGCTCCCAAGTTAAAATCATGAGAGTTTATTTCCAGGAATATGTTTTGATCCCAAAATAAATGGTAGGATTTCTCAAACAGATATGGTTGTTTCTGATCCCAAAATAATAATTAAAATAATAAATATAAATACAAATACAAAAATAAAATAAACACAGAAAAAAATTACAAAATTGAGCTTGAAAAGATAATAATCTCTATTGAATCTTCAAAAGACAATAAAAATGGTCATGAATGCAAAGACAAAACTTACCAAATCCTGTGGAATAGAATCATATAATCTAATCTGATCAGTGTAGGCAGCAAAGTGCTTCTTAGTATAAAAGCAAACCCATAGGCAAGTTATTTCAAACATCCAAATAATTAAGTTTAATCAACTATTAATCGTCATAAAGCATGAATTGATGACAAAATTAGAAAACATAAAAAAACTCCTTAAAAATAAAGGTAATGACAATGCAGATCTTTACATGCATGAACCAATACAAAGATATTTTTATTATCTTCATCATCATCATCATCCGAAAAGGTAATGCATTGGAAAAGTATACACAGATATACAAGCAACAAAATCCAAAGGCATGAATACACCCAAAAAAAAAAAAAAAAGAAAAGAAAACACACTCCATGTGGGCGTGGGCTCTGACAACCATAAAGTCCACCAGTGACATGACCCGCCCTAAATGGTACACCCAATCCAAACTCAAAAAAACACAGAACTTTAATCTTTTCATCTGAATTTCTTTTCGCGAATTCTCTCAAGCTCCAAGTGAAACTAAAAGACATAAAGGAGTAACAAGATAAACCAATATATTGTTAATATGCTAATATTAGTTTAACATCAATGATTTATCAATCAAGCACTTTAATGAACAATTTGATGTTTATAAACAATTGTCAAAATATAAAATCTGATAGCCTTAGATAGCTGGAGATGAATGTATTGCCAAAGGATAGGATTTAATTCAATAAACCTAATTTGATAGCCATGAATCTCTCATTTTAGGGCTAAAGAATTTCTCATCTCTCTTTATATGCAATGATGTTACCCTTTCCAACAGTCGAAGGAATGATGATCCACCATTTAAGATGGTATGGCTTAGTCCATTGATGCTACCTTGTTTCCAGAGGATACATGTGAATACATCATGGAATGAGGTGGTGAGTCCGTGACATAAAAACCAAAAGAGAGCAAGATAAATATAAATGGCTAAATTCCTCATCCGTGAGAAAGAGAAACCCATAACAACAAAGAATAAAGAGTACCAGTATGCATCAAAATCAAAAGAGTTATTACTATGATATTAGTAACTCACATTGGGGAACAACGCATACTTCAGTGGATGACTTTAACAAGACCGCCTTTCCGATAAACTAATCATGAGTCACAAATACTATACTTCTATTTTGGTTTAGTTTTTCCTGAGGCAAATTGGAATATTAATGTTCACCGCAGATTCGTATTACAAAGACCTTCTCCGGTGGTAGCCCCATCGTAGAACCCGCATTTTCCCTTTTACTTGTATGAGAAACAAAGAAATGGCCCGACTCACATCCGCAAAGTAAACCAGAAAGACCTTGTTCATGTGGAATGCTCCCCACATCAAGAAAGCCACAGAGTGAATGGTCAAGTGAATACAACTTTAGAACCCATAGTATGCATGCACGTGAGCTTCATGACAGAGTCGGTAGCGGTTTGATGTCCATGCACCAATGTTATCTTTTCCCGAATGAGAATCGTCCTCATAATTGGAAGGGTCCCATAAAATGTGTAAGGTGTTTCATGATGAGAAACGCTTCCATGGTATGTAGTAAACTTCAAGCCACCCGCCATATATCTCACCTAACTATTTCCACAAGCATGAGTCGTAACCACCACACTGACAACAACGTAATACAAAATGCACAACCAACTCCGCAACAATGCGGCGAAAAATAAATATGATTCTCCTATGCTTTCTGTAGACAATATAATAATATAACGGTGCTTAATGAAAAAACATTCCATTTCCTCGACAAGAACTAAAAGAGACAAAGTCGATAAAAAGGAATTCTATTAATTTTTTTCCAATTTTCTTTCATTTGTTCCTTCACCAAACAGAAGAAGAAACATCATCTTTTCTTTCTCCCTAAAAGGACATTCCTATGTGTAACACAAATATAAGGGCTGTATACAAAACATACTGGTTCTTTGCACAAACGAGAGTGACTATCCGACCTTATGACTGCTCGAGCAAGCATTGTGATAGATAGTAAATGTGATTCTCCACCACCAAAAGTCAGGGATAAAAGAAATCAGACACATTAAAGTTCTTATGCCTTTCTGTCACCCATGGCATCCGATGTCTCAACAACCCAAGAATAAAGATGTAATTTTGTTTCGAGACGAAGCTTACCCATCCATGTGCAAAATATGATAAGCACGTACAGGATGTAAACAAGATAGCAACCAACAAAACAGGCATATTAATATGATTTAAAACAATAAATATCAATAAATAAATTTAAAAAAAAAAAAACAATGAAACCATTACATAAATCTCAGTAAGGTTATGTGAGGAAATACAATGGCTATTAATCATGGTCATACAATCACACTCTTGAAGCAACTGGCTAAAGAATTATTGATGCTATACCTTCTATCACCATATGCTACAACTACTCTATCATAAATGAGAATGTGTGGAAACTCTTAAAGTAAGTTTAATATGCAACTATTCAATGTAAAGGTAAATATTAATTAATAAATACGATGAAACATTTTTGCAAAATTCGATGTTTACATTACTATGAGGTTTGAGAACATGTTTGGATGTCAGGAGTCAAAACAGACATCTCTGTACGACCACCTGAAGGAAGAGACCTGGAAATTTTAATACATTAGGTTACAGCTTTTGAAATTTTCCATCACAAAAAAAGAATAACATACACTCAACAAGATTAAGTTTCAGGCAACTGCCTTAGAATTTCCTTTTGTTTTGTTATTTTTAAGCTAAATGCATAAGCAATTGCGAAGAAAACTGTCTTACAAGATTGTCCACTTGAAAAAGGAAAAAAAGTTCGAGTCAAGTTGTACTTCTAGATGACGCTATGAAGCATCCAGGAATCATGCAATAAAACAATCTATGCTAACAGAGCTACAACATGAATTTCATGAGCTTATCTCTGATTTATCTGGAGTGGAAGAAAACTGATAAACCCCATCCACCAAAAAGGAGAGAGGAAAGATGGGAATGTTGTATTCATCCACAAGGACTTCTGGACGCTCCTTGAATGAATTTGAACACCAGATACTCCATACCTACTGACATTAAAAAAAGTATAGTTATTAGTTACTTCATCTGAGAGCAGAAAAATTAATCGCCTGACTCCTCACCTGTAATCCTCATCTGTCAAATACTTTGCAACTCTGGTTGGATTGAGAATTGAACTTTCCTCAACAGTCGACACCGGGCATACCTATAAAATAAAGAAATGTTGTCTCATGAAAAGAAAACGTTTTGAAGATAATTCAAACTCTAAATAACAACCTTTTGGATAGCTGAAGAATAACAATTCTTTTTTCAGCTTTAAGTTTCAAGATCGATGGTTAGGTGAAGCCTGATTGAAAAGCAATGCCTATCCAGGTCTATAACTGGGATAATCAGACATGCTATTGCAAATGTTATGCCTAGATATTGTCCAATCTTTGAAAAAGTCTTAAGGACTACAGCTACAGAGTGCAGCAAACTCCAGAAGACATAATTAGACACTCAATAACAAGAAAGAACAGTGAGCAGGAAAGAGGACTTACACTGGTGGGAGTAAAAATTCCAGTGTTTGGAAATTTTTGTTCAAATTTTGCCATTGATACTCTCTCATAAGCTTTCTCCATTCCTGTTTTGTTTGCTTTGGTGTTTCAGTAAATTACACCCAGCAGTTTGCCAGAACAATGAGGAAGAGAATGTTAGGTTGGGATCAGCGATTTCAAAATTTGAGGAAATGGGAAATAATTTTTCTTTGCAGGCTGGCACAACATGAAATTGGTCCAAGTGTAAGATCTGATTTCATGCTAAGACTTCTCAAATTTGAAAACGAAGTGATCATTAAACAAACACTTACTGTTAGTTTTCTTGCATTCTATTATAGGGCTTTTATGTTTGCCTTCGAGATGCTATATCCGGATCTCTCCCAATTTTCTTCAGTATATTTCTAACCCGTTGCTCAATAACAAGAACATCAGCCTTCGAGATGCTTATGGAAATCAATGTCATGTCCCCGATCAACAACTTTAAAGCCGCCACCATCACCCAAAAATCTGAAGAGCTGCTAGAATCAATCAGGCATGGCTATCATCACTATCATAATAAGCACAAACAGATTGTTTCAGAAGGATCACAGCCATATGCTTGGCAAATTACAGGAGGGATAGAACTACTGGTGAAAAGGACAAACAGATTCTACAATAAACCTCAAGGTATTTTCTGGGTACAAGATAGAAACATAGAGTGGATATATATATGAAAAAAAGGTCTAAAAAACACACTCTAAAGTACTAAATCCCAACATCAATCAGTATATAGGAAAGAAAATTGAGTCTAGCTAATCACATTGTGCTTCGTTCCAATTGCAAGCAGCATTTACTTTTCAACTAATCACTAAGAAACAATTCAGTTCATTTGATATCCAATTCCAGTTCTTTGCCAATGAACAACTTGTAAACAAGATTAACATTCAAAATGAATCAATCATCTATCTATTCATTCTTCATATGGTACTTTTTCATCTAAAAGAATTCAATGATGCCAAAGGTGTGATATACAGAATATTACTAAAGAAATGACAATTTCTCAAATAATAATAATAATAATAAAGGAAGAAAATAAAGAACAAGAACAAGAATACATGTTTTTTATACAATATTAGAAAATAAAAAATTCTCCAAAACAACTACAAAAAATTCTCCTATCCATCGTTTGAAATCTTGATACTTGGATTTCTTGCTTAGGAGGAGCAGATAAACCTTAATAGTCGGATCCAAAATAAAATATTATAAAATGGAAGATTATTCATGGCCTGACAAAAAAAGTTTATTGCACGAAATTCTCCAACAAATCCCCACGAATTTTTCTTTGAAAATATCGAAATCAAATCGCTCCTCCAATTTCTGGATATCAGTAGGTTATCGTGAAGAACCATAGAAACAGAAAAAATCGAATGTGGTTGTAAAAACTACTTGGTTCTCGGCTTCAGATTAACCAAAAAATCAATATCCATATTTTTAATTTTTCCCGAGCTTTTCCGAGCTACGGAACGGAAACCCTAAACACCGAGTATGCAATCCCAAAACAAATTCTCCGCTTTCAACAGCAATTTGATGCTCGAGTTCTCAAAAATAAAAGAAAAATATTTTGTTTCCAGGTAACACTCCAGAATGAGGCAAAAAATCCAAATTTATCGACTGAAGAAAGAAAAAAGAAACCCTAGATGCAGAATAGAAGAAATGAACCTTATGTTTGAGATTGTAGCGGTGCCAGTCGGATTTGCAATGGAGCTTCTGCTCTGAATCAACACGAACCCTTGTTACACAGTGCTGCAAGCTAGCTGCCATCCTCACTTCGCCTCCCTATCCGGCGTCTTGCCCATAAAGGGTGCGGCGTGTCTCGCCCATGTTCCTTAAAACTCCAGTTCTTCCCCTCTTTCTCACGCGCCCTCTTATTCCTGGTGTGAGGGGTGCATATGTCCTTTAAATTAAAATTAGAGGATTTAAGAAAATTATCATATGTTAATGAAAAACCAAAATGGGTTATAACTAATTGTTTTAAAACAACTATGATCAACAAGTTTATCGACGCATTGCAAGAATCGAATTTGATTAAACTTGGATAAAAAAATATCACTAATTCGATCTAATTTTTCAAACACTAGTTGTTATAACAAAAAATAGAACTATGAAAATCTATAAGTATAAGGTTAGAGTATATCGATTACCTACGTGTATATTTTGCTCTTATAATGTATTTGAGAGGAGAGGACTCAAATGATATTCAACAATATATCAAAACGCTTGTTTTAATAACCATTTCGTGGGATGTTTTCGCTTTCAAATAAACAAACAACAAATAAATAATCATTTTGGATGTTTTATGTTTTTTTAAAATAGAAAATAATAATGATTGTTATATAAAATATAGTAATCCCATATCTAAAAAAACAAAATTATTGTGTTACATATTTTAAAGTATTTTTAAAGCGATTTGGTTGTGTTCTTCACAATTACTGTGTTATCTAAAATAGTACATTAAAATTACGAACTTTCAAGATTTTACATTTAACTCCTAATAAATCCCAATATTTTATAAAAGTATCAACACCTGTAGTCAGAAGGCGGCTTCGGTCTACCACAACTATATAAGAATTTACATCAGAACTCGTTTCATTTCAAGAATTATGTAGCCATATTTTTAGCTGTGACTAATTTTATCAAGTAACCATAGAAATTACCTTTACCAGACTTCAATCATATATACAACTATAAAAGCTCACTTTTACTGAGTAATCAATCATATTTGCAACTATAATCACTTTTACTGAGACCAATCTCAATGCAACTATAGAATCACTTAAATTGAGAACGCATCCTATCCCAACTACAGCAGCCTCTTTAATCAGACTAATCCTAACGCAACTATATAATCACTTTTAATAGACACCACAGTCACAACCATGTAAATAATTTATAATATGGCTTCAATAAATATGAAACTAAAAATATGCTTTAGTTGCAAATTTTTTTGGCCCCAACTAAAGTAATGTCCCTATATGTCACTTTTCTTGTAGTGCACATACGGCACCAATGGAAAGGTCTTGACTTTCCACAAAGTAGATCGCGACAAAAAATTTAGTTCTTCTCCTTTTGATCGGGGGGGGGGGGAGGGAATGCTACATGCTTAATATTTAAATAAGACATTTATTGGTGTTTTACTCTCTTACGTTATACACTCACTATAATATTAATCCCATAAATTACAATTTCCTAATAAACGCTGCGGCTCAGGTCCTATATAGTTTTCTTCGCCGCTTTCTCTCATGCTCGCAGGTGGTTTATTTTCTTATGTGAACAAATCACCCTTCCACCGCCCAAGGTTGCCGACGTCGGTTGTCTGACTCTTTCCCCGCCTCGCTGAACAGTTTCATTTATCTCCCATGCCCGAGGTGTTTTGTTCGGGCCGAGAACACTATATCTAAGGCCTCGAGGTGGTTGTCAGAGCATGCCCGCCCTTGTACGGCTAGCCGCGGCTACCTACATGATGCCAATGATCGGGTCTGATTACCCACATGAACGTTTGGGTCGGTCACACGAATGCCACGTGTGTTATAGCTTATCTCATTTGTAAGACCCGATAAATTCCAATTTCTGGAAAAATGGCAAAATAGTAATTTCGGTTAAAAATCCGGAATTTATTATCTGGATCTCGGATGACAAAACGGATTTCATCACTTAATCGCTCGCCACCTACCAGCACGCAAAATTTAGTAGGAATTCGAGACACCTGAGTTGACATCGCCGAGGCATCATGTTTCGTGCCAGAAACGATTGGAGGCGTACGAAAAGCCTGATATAACAAGTATCATGTCATGCTGCATTTAGCAGGTAAACGATGAAAATGGACGGCCGAGATAGTACCGAATGTCAAAACTGGGAAACGAGGGATATAATGGTCATTTTCGAATTTGTCTTAAATGAGCACAAGATGTCGAGAGACAGCGCGACTTTCTCCATTTGAAAAGGAGAAAAGAAACGTGCGCAGGGGATACGTAAACGAAATGGCGTTTTAGTGAGAGAGAGAGTCTTCTCTTCTCTAGAAATACTGGGTGATCCGACCGGTCATAGCCTTTCGACAAGAAGAAGAGTCACGACGCTGAGAGTGACTTCGTGGCTAGGGTATCTGACGCTGAGTTTCTCAAATCCAGAGTATGTTTCTCCTTTACTGGCTTTATTCTTTGCTTCAAGAGCTATGTTAACGTTTGGAGTTGAATGAGGTCGCGAGTGTTATTTCACCCCAAATCTCGGGAACCGGCGCTAGTTTATTTTTGAAACCCATGTGGATAGTCCGTGACCGGTCCACTGCCATTTGGAGTGCCATGGTGAAACGTGTGCTATGAATGTATGCTTTGATGCATGTGAGTTTAATTCCAATGAGAAACACCCGGTTCACAAAGTGAACCGATAATTTGTAGTTTTGATAGAACAAGAATCGAGGGTTTTGATCGTTCTCGAAACAGCTGATCACAATAATTTTGTGAAAATATGTGCTCGTCGAGTGATTCAAGTGGAATTGCTCGCTGTCATCATTGTACCAAGCTGAGCAAATTCTTGGAGCGTGGAAATGTGAAAGTACATAACATGATTGTGTGATTTAAATTATGCGATATATACGGTGATATATTCAGATGTGTTATATGAGTTATCGAATGGCATCATTAATGCATTTACATGCACCCGCACCCTTGCAGAGATAGAGTGAGTGCATGAGGAAATTCAGAGAGAATGGTTTGTGGAGGGTTGTCTAAAATAATAATGACGATCTATAAGAAGCCCATAATAAAAATATCAATCGTCGAGACGCCTAACTGATATACATCTGAGGCAATTTCCATACATACATCAATCGTCGAGACGGCCCAATTGATATATCTCTGAGGTAGTCCACTAAATATGATATCGAGACTCATCCACTACTTAGATCGGAGGGTAGATTACAATATAAACAACAACTTTGTTTGAAATTCAGTTTTCTACACGTGGCTTGTGCAGTGAGAGCTCGTGAGGACTCCTGATATGGATAGATAAGTTAGAAATTCAAGCAGATCAAGCATTCGCTTGAATGCGTGTTTATTTTGGAGCACTGCATACGTGACCTCAGCGAGAGTAGCCCACTTAGGGTGATTCCATTATCGAAAGATTAGCCTCACCCCGTCGGCGAACATATTTTCGGGCAATACGTGAGCGCACGAGAGACTGTACGACGCTCCAAACCTCAAAGGTCCGCTGACCAACTGGCTAACTCCATGGAAAATCTATACATCTCTGGGGACACGCAGACGCATACCTCGAGTAAACGGCCTCGGGCCCACAACCAATACTTCAAAATAATATCCTAAACTATATTCTCATAGTTTCATGATTGCTTCTAATAAAAAAGATTATACATATTTACAAAATGTATACCAAAGCCACACATTTCGGGCTTCTCTTCTCAAAAGCTACTCTCATCACATAAATTACTCCCTCCCCGGATAGGTCCATGGATTCAAAGTGGTCCCACGACCGCGCTAGCAAAGCCCAAGCAGGTAGCTTCTCACTGCGATACGCCACCTAAATGCATACGCAATGACATATAACAAGCAATCATATATCTCCATACAATTATTCACTATTATATGAAATGTCTATATCATGCATGAGATGCTAATCATGCTCACGACTAGTCCCAAACCGACTCTCATACCGAATGCCAAGTGTGAATAAAAACCGTCACACTATGACTAAACCACTGAGACCCTCCACCTATTTATCAAATTATTTTTCCTTTATTTTGTGGCCAAGCATTCTAAGCCATACCCTCAAGTAGACGGCACTTTTCAACATTACCGAACTTACATCGCCGGGCATTCATGCCTAACCGCAATAATATGTGACTTTCACCCTGGAGGGGAATCTACCCCAACTTGTTCCGCCCAAAACATGTAATTTATCATTTTGATCATTTACACACTGCATTCTCTACTGACTTTGTCCCATTTTTCTCTCGAAATTATCACCCATTTATTTCAACATCGTAAATAAACCATACCGTGACTTCCACACTGACTGACGCGATGCACGCATATGTAATGCATGATGCCAATGCATTTTCTCATGTGTTACATGTACGAACGAGCACCACATGAAAAACATTTACAAAACCATGGAAAATTATAATTTATACATATAGATCTACCTCCATGCAAACCATGTTAATACATTAAATGAAGATGCATCAACATCACAGAATTTTCTACACACGCATGTTATCTGGCGCGTTTATACACACAACTAGGGTTCTAATTTGGACTATCTGTCGAGGCACTCTCTTGATCGTCTTTCACAAATACGCAACCATTCCTGCTTCCAAGCATCATTATTACAACAACAAAACCACAACACTCCAGAAACTTTCGCCTATTTAAACCCTAACTCCCACAGTCCAGGAAACCTCATGAAATTCATACCCCTTAGTCCCAAAACTCTAACCACTTTACATGGCCCCCCTTGCCTCCCGCTGACAAACCCCTTACCATTATAAAGCTTAGTTAAAAGTAAACAAAGTAGAAAATATTCTACCTCTTAGAGTTTGTCGAAATCTCTAACTTTTCGTGTCTACATCGAGAGATCCACCTGTTGCACTAACTTTAGTGATCAAACCTCCATTAACGCTCGATTCACTCGAAACCCTAAAATCTTCCTTCCTTTCCTCCTTTCTCCTTTTCCTCCCTTTTCTCTCTAAGAACCATTTCCCTCTTTTCCCTCTTTCCTTTCTTTTCCTTCCTTTTTGCCTTTCTATTCATTTTTCTCATTTCTCATCTCACCTCTTTTCATTTTCTCTTCTCATTCACCATTTTCTCTCCCTTTTTGAATCATTACTAAACGTATGAGTCAAAGGCGAGGTACTTCTCATTTTCAAGTCTCACTATGGCCTCTTACTTTTCCATTCTTTTTCTTTTATTTGATCCCCTTTATGACATCATGCACTGTAAGGGCCTATCATGGTACCCACGAGATTCTTTCCACATACTACTACATCATGAAGATTACTTTTGAAGCCAGCCATTACTCTCTCGAGTTTCATGTGGCATCTCCTCATTCGCTACAGGTCAACCTGACACCTGACGCCGAAGAAAGGAATCTGACCACTTTGGACCAACCTAAATTTACTGTAGAAGCAATTTTTATGCAGATCGATTTCAACTAAGAAGTCCGCTTCATCAAAGATCTAGAAAATTCCTGATTTTCACCGAAATTACTATTTTACCCTTTATCCAAATCTTGATTTTCCTGGTTTCACAGACGCTCGTCCTGTGAGGCCGAGATTTGTAAAGAAAGCCCGAGTGTGACTCGAGGGTCCACATTTACATGTATTAGAATTCGAGTATTTTAATATATGTTGTATAAGAGTAACATTTAACTCTCGGGAACATGATATATGTCACGTATGATGATGGATATCAGAGGCGCCCCAAGAGGTCGTTTTTATCCATATTTGTATCATGTGATCGATGTCGACGTGTGATGGATCCCAGTAGAGCCTCATCAATACAAAGGAGACTGGTCGGCCGTGAGGTTCGCACATCTCGACATCCACCTAGTATTCAAGCAGGTCGACAGAATGACCGACACTCTGGGATTCAGGACGCCACAAATGCAGATCG
This sequence comes from Tetrastigma voinierianum, assembly GCA_016808115.1. Classification (NCBI taxonomy): domain Eukaryota; kingdom Viridiplantae; phylum Streptophyta; class Magnoliopsida; order Vitales; family Vitaceae; genus Tetrastigma; species Tetrastigma voinierianum. The sequence continues at coordinate 238,980 of JAEQBH010004528.1, read as the reverse complement.
TGAGCCTGCGACAACAATACACCAGTGGAGCTCTGCTCAGGCATCCATCACCACTGCTCGGTTTGATGTAGAGCATGTATAAGGAAAACCTAGAGAATGAGGGCTTGAAGCCTAGGGCTATAGTCAAGAACATCACCATCAGGTGTGGTTCGATGTTGAGTTTAGGTATGATTACCTTAGAATCATGACAAAATTCAGGACACTGCATGACGTTGCTCGTGTGTTTTGTGTGACGATTGAATTTGTTGTGTGAATGACATTATAACATGAATTATGTTGTGAAATGTTGTGTGCTTAGTGATTAGCAATATAGAACTTTTTGGGGAGTTTTACAAAGGAGTAAACTATTAATAAATAAAAGAAATAAATTTTTAGACTTATTTGAGCGTTGGATAATGAAATTTAATTTTAATAAATTTGAGATTGAACATTGGGTTAGTGTTATAGAAGGAGGCTTTTGAGGAAATTCCTGACCATTTTCCGTAATTAAATGAAAATAAACAAAATAAATTTTAAGCAATTTATTTGGTTTATTGAGAAACAGAGAGAAAAAAATAAATAAATAAGGTGGATAGCTTTTTTTTTAAGGCAAACTGAAAAGAAATTAAAATAAATTTTATAAATTTATTTGGTTATGAGGTGAAGAAAATAAATTTCTAGGTTTTACAAGTTGTAAAATTGAAGAAAATTGAGTAAAATAAATTTTTATAAATTATTTGAGTATTATGGAAAATGAAAAAAAGGTGTATTTTTTTTTTATTCTTTCCAAAGAGTCGAAGAAATGAAAAAAAAAAATGTGTATACTTATGTTTTCAGTATTTTTCTAATAGCATGCGTGAAAAAAATGTATATATGTATTGGGGATTTTCTCCACAGCCTAAAAGAAAAAAAAAAAATATATATATATATATATATATATATATATATATATATATATATATATATATATATATATATATATATGTCAAAAGTGCAGTTAGAAATCTGATTTATACGCTCACCATTATGGAAAAAAAAATTTGTATCGTAAGAGAGAGGACTAGAAAAATTTGTATTGCAATCAGATTGCAAAAGAAGGGTGGGCTGATGGATCGTATCAGAACAGAAAACTGTATCAGCAACCCCGGTAGTGCAGTTGGCTTGGCTTTGTATTGCAAGAGTAGGCTTGTAGGTGGTTAGAATTGTATTGCAACAGTATGAGCTTCCTAAGGGTCACTGATTGTACAACATAGTCTTTGGCTAAGGAAGTGTATTGCAACAGAGGACTTGCTGGGCCGGGAATTAGACAGAACACATCCCCAGACAAAATGAAAGGTCGCAAGTAGGCTAAGGAATCAGGATGCAAGAGAATGAAGGTGTATCATATGAGAAACGATAGGGGTATCGCAAGGGAAGGTGTATTGTACGCAACACACCGAAGTGTATTAAGTAAATAAACAAATTGTATTGCAAACTTAGGAACAAGAAGGGTAATGAAGAATTATGAACAAAGAATATTAACAAGAAATACGAACAAAGAATAAAGCGAATAATAAAATTTCGAATTTTTTTGGAAAAATAAAATAAAATCAAACAAAGTGGGACAAAATTTTGAAAAAAATGAATTTTCAAAATGTTTTGTCGATAAAAATGTTTTAAACGTATAATTAATCACTCTCGCATTACTCAGAAATGTAAAGGACAATGTATAAGACCGGAAGTTATGTGTATGAATAAATGTCTCGGCTTCGCTTACGCCTGTAGATATCAGACAGATTTAACTACCATTCAAATCACATACGTAGTTGCATAGGAAACTCATATGCATGGTGTAATGTGTATAGGAAAAAGGGTGAAATGCTGGTTGTGAATCACGACCTATGATTGATATCAAATGAATAAGAAAGCTTAGAATTTTATTGAAATAAAGAATTGAGTGGTTGAATTTAGCGCCACTTAGAAAATGAACTGTCAACATGGTTGTCAAGTTCATTAGCAATTAGCATCCGCATTACTAGTTAGACCGAAATAAAATTAAATGATTCTCGTTGCCATGTTAATCAGGTAAATGGCTAGCAGAGACGAGAACGAGAACGCCCACTGCACCGGCCGCACCACCGACATTCGACCGGGCCTACCGCTGGCTTTGTTCAGCTGCGCCTTGTAGAGGCCGCTGGTATTTGCGACAAAAGAGCTACAGCTTGACAGGCCGGCATAGCAGGTCACGGAGGTCCCAGTAACGCCCGTAGTTTAGAGCGATCATCCTCCGGGCATTCACAGGAGAGATCCCATGGTGAAGTGCACTGCTCACACAGACGGCAAAGGTGTTGGGAGGCTGCAAATTCTCCGACACTACCAGATTAGACTAGCCGTGTTCCACCCAGAGAGTGGGCCCAAATATGGTGGAAATGGGGTAGTGGACCTCTAGAGACCTTGTATGAGCCTTTGTATGTGAGTTCACCTCAGTGATTGGGGAGAGAATAAGGAATGATATGTCGAGGGTCATGAGCTGAGATCTCGTGACTTTACTTCACAAGACTTGAGGATCATGGACATGTCGTAGTCTCATGTCATCCTAGGGACTGATCACGACAAACTTTTTACAAGGCTGCGCATCGATCAGGAGCGTGAGGCTACTCACACGCCAGGATCTCGCACTCTCGGTGGCATTTCGGTGGGGACAAGCATGACATATCGCCCCGCATCGTATACAAGTCCGTGTCGTGGATAGTTAGCGGGTCAAGCATTTTGACCTTACCCCAGAGGGCTATGAGAGACTGCACTGGGGACCTACCCCTCGAGCAATGTTTGCAAGCATGTGGATGTTTTTCCTGACAGCCTAACGATTGCTCTCCCCGTGATAGGGATGCAGACTTTGGCACGTAGTTACACTCGGCATTTCACTCCATCTCTATTACTCCTCGCACAGATAAGTACCCGCTGGAGTTGTGTGAACTCGTAGTCCGGGGCCATGTGAGCTTGCTGGACTGGCGGCTACACCAAGTTAATCTATACCCATTACCGAGGATTGATGATTTATTTGATCGCTGAGAGGAGTGCAGTCTACTCCAAGATACCTTTCGCACTAGTTACCATCAACCGAGTATTAGAGACAGATATCCCTAAGACAGGTTTAGACGCCATGGGCACTCTCGAGTTTACTGTGATGCCTTTGGATTGACGATCAGCGCCACTGCATTCATGGATCTCACGACAGGATATTCAACCTTATCTAGATCGCTTTGTCGTGAGTCTTCTACGGATGACATCTTAATCTACTCCCCACAGAGCGGAGCATGAGTATCACTGAGACTGTTTACAACCAAGTAAGAGACCATCGCTTGTACGCTAAGTTCAATGCGCGAAGTTTTGGCTTATCGAGGTGAGATTTTCGGGGACACGTAGGCCGCATCGAGGCCGCCACCCGAAGGTTGAGGCAAAGATGCGCTGTGGAGAGACTAAATGTCAATCTTCGATATAATGTAGTTTCTGGGATTGGTCGGGTATTACAGGAGATTCAGAATGGGTCAAGTTGTCCATCCGCGTGATTGTAGTGATTTCGCTTGACGACATGGACTCATGGTCGACTCGCCGACCATGGCAGCAGATCGGCGATGCCTAACACTCAAGATACGTGTTGGTAGTAAAGAGGGAGGACTGCCTTCTTCTAGTTCGTGAAGAGTAAGGGTAAGATTCCTCTGCTTTCACACGAGTTTCGTGACTGTGACTGTGATTGGACATGTGAGACTGATCGCTTCTAGAGACAAGGATCTTGAAGATCTCTGGATGCACAGCCTGAAGAGTTTAGAACAGAGAGGAGAATACCATTCTCTCACACCCTCAGACGGCCGAGGAACCGCCAGCTGGAAGTATATTACGCACTCTTAACAACACGTGACAGCCGTAGGGGCGCAGTGTTGGCCAGTCGGTTGATATCAGAGCCGCAAGAGCTAAGCGTGAAGGGACCTGGGATGGTGCATATATCAAGGCTGATGTCATTCATGACATGGACTAGGTCGACGGGTCCACGGATTGAGCCATGATCGCGACCTCGTAAGGCCGGGGCCAAGCTTACACACAAAGTATGGCTGCAGAGGGTTACACGTGGTGTGGAAAGGGTGATGAGACACGCCGCGAGCATACGAACTCCGGGTCTTAAGTGGCAGCTGGTAATTGCCTTAGTGGAATCTACCACAACAATAGTTATCAAGTAGTATACGATGGCCTACATGAGGCATTGTATGGGAGGCTATGTAGATTATCATATGATTGGACCGGTGTGAAGAAAGCTCCATCACGGGTCCTGATCTCGATTTAGAGACACCCTGAGAAGGTGAGCTTGATACTTACTGCCTTTCTCACGCCGCAGCCGACGTAAGCAGCCTACGCAGATGTACGACGCCGACCCTTAGAGTTCGAGGTCAGGGATCAATGCCTTATGAAGGTGATGCCTAAGATATGAGTGGTCGTTCTAAGTAAGCTGGAAGCCATCGAGATTCATCGGACCTTCGATACTCGAGGATAGCAATCAGATGCACTGGCCAAGGCGCATCACTAAAGATGTCGTGTGTGTCCACGAGGTATTTCACATCCCATGCTCCGTAAGTATACCCAAGATCCAGCCATGTGGTGGATCGGGACAGATAGAGGTTGACACGACGGGACCTTCAGGACCGTGCATTTTAGATAGCCGTGGGATCAAGTTTCATGCACGCCAAGACCGCGGAGGCCAGCGTCGTGCACGGCGCTACTATGGGAGGAGGAGTCAACATGGGAGCGCGAGGACATCACGCGGGGCCATCGATCTTCTTGTTTAGGGGATGAAGGTACGTGGTTTACTGCTTACATGAATGACCGCTTATACGCATTTTGGTAGGTAGCTGCACGCTGTGATACATGTGAGCGACATTTGTCGTCTGCACTTCGACGAAATTCCTTTAAGGAGGGGAGAATGTAAGACCCGAGAAATTCCAATTTCGAAAATGACAAAATAGTAATTTTTACATAAATTGTAATTTCAAGAAAACCGGAATTTATTCTTCGAATCTAGATGACAAAAACGGATTTCACCATTGACTGCCTCACAAATCTAGCTAGCACGTAAAATTTCGCAGAATTCGAGACACCGGAAAGGATTACGTTTTTTCAGGCATCGTAATGTGTCGAAACGATTGATATGAAAGTCACATATAACAAGTACTCATGTTCCATAAGTGGTACTTAGAGCAGGTAACGATGAAATTGACAATAGATAGTGCCGAATGTCAAATCGGGAAACTAGGATATAATGGTCATTTTAATTTTTCTTAAACGATACAAGACAAAGTTTTAATAATGACCTTCTCCATTTGAAAAGGAGAAAAGAAAACGCAGAGGGATCCGTAAACCTAAAATGGCGTTTTTAATAGAGAGAGTAGTCTTCTTCCTCTCTAGAAATAATGAGATCCGACCGCTCAGCCTTTCGACAAGCAAAGAGAAATGTTTCACGAGTGGCAGGCTTCGTGGCACCGGATTTAGAGAGGAGTTTCCCCAAACTCCGAGAGTGTAGGTTTCTCCTACTGGCTTTATCTCTTTGTCAAGAGCCATGTTAATGCTCGAGCTCGAATGAGGCCGTGAGGGGTTACTGACTATTCCAAATCTTGGAACCGAGGTGTTGATTTTTAGGGCCCATGTGACAAATTCATGACTGCCCACTGCTCGGGAGCTACGGTGAAATGTGTGCTATGAATGTATGCTTTGATGTGTATGAGGCCGGAATCGCCGATAAACACGTTCGCTGCAAGTGAACCGATAATTTGTGAGTTTGATAGGAACAAAGAACCGAGGGTTTTATCAGCTCTCGAAATAGTGATCACAAAAATAATTTGTGAAAATATGTTCGGGTCGAGTGATTCAAGTGGAATTTGCTCGTGGCTCACCATTGTACTTCAAGTAAACTAATTTTTGAGTGTGGAAATGTGAAAAAGAGCATAACATGATTGTGTGATTTAAATTATGTGAATATATGCATGGTGATATATTTACATGTGTTATATGAGTTATCAAACGGCATCACACGCATTTCATACGACCCGCACTGCAGAGATAGTGAGTGAGTGCATGAGGAAATTATAAAAAGAACGGTTTCTAGGTTGTCTAAAATAATAACGATCGAGCAGCAGCCCATACTAAAAATATCAATCGTCTGAGACGCCCAATTGATATACAACCCATAGGTAGTCCATACATAATATCACTCGTCGACGTGCCCATTTGATATATCCTGAGGGTAGTCCACTAAATATAACACTCCGAGAATGTCCACTACTTAGATCGGAGGGTGAATCGCAATATAAACAAATAACTTTGTTTCGAAAATTAGTTTTCTCACACGTGGCTTAGGCAAAAAGCGAGTGGTGCCTGGGAGGACGTGATATACGAGATTTATACTGTACATTCGCGTAATCATGCATTTGCTTGAACGCGCTGCTTATTTTGGAGCATCAGATATTCACTTAGGTGGGAGAAAGAGTCTACTCTGGGTGATCCTCCCACTATCGAGCATTAGCTCACCTTGTCGAGGGAACATATTTTCAAGTACAGGGAGCGCACGAGGAGATAGCTCGTCCTAGAGGCTGAGATTTAGAAGAAAGCCGGAGTGTGACTTCAGGTTCTTCTCTGAATGCTTATACGATGGGGACTTGAGATTTTAATATATGCTGTATAAGAGTAAACATTTAACTCTTTGGAAACATGATATATGTTGGATGTATGATGATGGATATAAGATGGGCCAAGAGGCCGTTTTTTATCCATATTTGTATCATGTGATTGATGTCAGGACAGATGATATCTGGCAGAAATGCTTCTTCCAGACAGAAGAAAGATTTCATTTCCGATTTTCGCGAATTGTCGTGAAAGCTGCATCCGACATCCACGAGTATTCCGCTGCCGACTAGTCAATCCGACACCTTGACTGGGGGCGCCACATCATTCCAACAATAAACAATATTATATGGAGAATTGATAAAAATATAATTTTATATTTTAATGTAGTTTCAAAAAAGCTTATTGTAGCTTTTTCTTATCAAAAGTTGTTTATTCCTAATAAGCAATATATGATTAGAAATTTTTGATTAAAACAACTTATTAGAGATGATTGGGGTGAATCAATCTTTAACTATATAGACATGATAGAGTGATATAAAAATAATACACGATATATAGAATAAGAGACCAAAATTTATTAAAAAAAGACAGATAAGTTACCTTAGGGTTCTAAAGTTTTATTTCTACGATTTTTTTTTAAAGGAATTTCAAGTGACTGATTTAGTTTATACTCACACAATTGCATATGAAATAGTAAAATATTTATTTTATTTCATTCATACTTCATAAAAAAAAAAATATTAAAAAAATCCATTTATGATAAAATAAAGACTTGCATTAGATTTTAATTAATAATAAAATTAACAAATTAATAACCACAATAAATCCCAAGATATATTGTAATCTTTAATATTCTTAAATTCAAAATTTAAATAAAATTTATATGATAAAATGATTTTTTAATAAAACTAAGTGAAGATCACGTAAAATTTATACTTATAGTTTAATAAGTAATGAGAGTCATTAACTATTTAAAATAATAAAATATTATTTTCTTGAATTTTCAAGATAGTGAACTGCTTTTTCCGTAAATATGGGAGAGAAAGATAAAATAGAGAATTTTGATATATATATTTTTTTGAAAAAGTTAATCACTTTTAATACATCGTAGTGTGCTGAACTGTCTTTAATTTTGATATTTTAATATGTTTACTTACATTAAAATATTTTTTCTCTTAACTTTTTCTCATAGCTTCATTTTCTTAAGCTCAATGATTTTTTTTGTCATTTTGAAATCGTCTATTTACATTTCTTTTCATCATTTCCTTTTAATAAAGTAGTCATTTCACATAGATATAGGTTGTTATTTGTTTTTTCGTGATTTAATACATTTTTGCCACAAGGACATACCGCTTCGTATGTTGCGTGATTATCACATCTTGGTGACGCGGGTGGTCAGGCTATTTAGCACAATGTTTTGGTTACCATCGTGGTGCAACGCTTATTTGCAAGTAGCGACAGATGAGTAAAATATTATGATCAAAGACAATAACTCAAATCAATGATCGGCTCATGTTGCAATGTTGTGAATCGCGGCAAACAATGATGATAAGAATCGAAGAAGAAAAACAAAGAGAACACAATACACAAATTTTACATGGTTCGATAATGTGCCTACATCAATGGGAACGGCGACTCAAAATTTCACTATCATCAATAGGGGTTAAATAAGAGGAGGGTGTTTTATAATAACTTTTGAATATAATCAAATTACAAAATATTTCATACTTTAACATACCGTATCAGACACGGGCTTCACCTCTTCATCCCCAACTTAAAGTGAAAATAAGCCACATGTCATAACATGCAAAAACTAGCCATGGTATATTCCGCCATAATGATAATATTAATAGACTTAATCATCAAATGTATGCGATTTGAGTCAATTAATTATCCTATTAACTTCTGGATACCTGCTTTTATCCTTTATGTTTTTTTTAACGACTCTTGACTTCTATATTTATATGTATGTATTACTAATTTGAATCAATAAATTATATATAAAAATTACGTAGTTTCGTGGGTCCAAGGGAGGCTTCTCTGATAAAAATATGAATTTCTAGAATGTCATATTTAGAAACAAGATTCTCAAATCGTCTCCAAGCATACAGAACGGGTTTTCACTGAAAATGAGTTTGTTTCATATTTCTAGTTGCTTGGTTATGCTAATGAGGTAGCAACATAGTGTAGTTAGCTACAAGCCTCACTTTTATGTTTTCCACGTATTGGACTGAACCTCATGGGTTCATCCTACCTTTGTTGATATTTGATACAATGGAGTAATGAAATATTGAAACAGATTTTTTTTGATACAAACTATTGAAACAATTATTTATTTATTTATTTTTGAAGTAATCTATTAAAAAAGTTATTAAAAACTATTTCATGATGCTTATTTGGGGACCTGTATGATTTTCATCATTCGGATAGCAATTTTTTTTTTTTTGGTAAGAAAAAGTGAAAAACGATAGGCAACGCAAATACTAAAAAGAAAATGTGAAAGAAAAGATAATTTGAAGAAAAATAAAAAATATGTTTAAACTTAATAAATTAATTATATACGGTTTTGCTTAAAATAATTTGTTTTTGTTTGCCTAATTAAAAACCTTAATTTTATGTATTTAAAATAAAAACTAAGCCAAGTCATAAAATAATAATAATTCATTAATGGATTTATTTGAATTCAAATTTCAATCATGTTTTTGCATTTAATTGCACATTTCGCTTTAATTCTTATAATTAAGTTTGCGTTTAATTCGTAACTTTTTGAATTAATTCTTATTATCAATGACCAACATAACATCTTTTCAATCTCTACCTTTTTTCTGCAACTTGTAATATCTATCTTCGTCTCTATTGTTCCTCGTTTAGAGTTCGTCCTAGACTCTGAAAAAATGTTGTATCATGAGGAATTATTATTTTAATATTTTAGAAAATAATAAAATAAATAGAAAATATTCCAAACTCACTAAGCATATTATTATTTTAATAAAATAAAGTTTTAATTATTATTTTAGAAAATAAATAAATTCTACCATATTTATAAAATTAAGATATTTTTATTTTATTTAAATATTTTATATGGAATATAGAATAAAATTTTATTTCTAATCTAATCATTGCTTATTATTATCTAAATTTAAAAATACTAATATACTGAAATTAATAATATTTGTTATAAAATTTTTCTTAAAGATCGTTATTTTTAATATTAACTCTTTGATTATTTCAATACATTTTACAATCAATCAATAATTGGTCTCAAGTTATAATATTTAGTATAAAATTAGAATTAATGACTAGATGTGATCGATCCTAAAAACTTTAGACACGTAAAATTCAAATTTTTCGGGAGTGGCATGCTTCATTCACTAACCCTAGCACCTGAGAACACGTGACTCCCTCCCACAAATCATTGAGGCATGTATGTTGTATATGTTTGTATTTAACACTTTTTTTTCACTAGTAAATTAATTTCTTCTAATTTTGTAGAACTTTATTAGTTCTATAGCTTGTTGTTTCTGTCAGACTGCGCTGTGGAAAGGCCGACTGAAGTCAGACAGAGTTCGATATTTGTTAACATAATTTTCATCAAAATGCTTGTATCATGCATGTATAGGCATCGCTACGAAATGAATTTTTACGTCCTTTATAAGCCAATTGATATTGATTTAATTTGGAAAATAAGGAATGCTATGATGAGAAAAATACTATTTAGAGATCGCGGAATAAGTGATTATGAACCCGATGGCGCTTTTCTAACCTGAATCGGCCGAGCGCAGGGCTACCGGACGACCTCGCTTTGTTTCGGGCGGGTCGATGCAGCGCCTGACTGGCTCGCCGGTGGTAGATCGCTGGTAATCATGATCCGGCAGTCGGACGCATGATTCTCCGCAAAAACAAGTGAAGAAGGCTCGCAAAGGGCTTCGCCGTGGTCATCTGATGCCTGCCGGGGCTCGAGAGAAAAAAGAGACTGCTAGTGGGTGAACAAGTTGCATATGAGCATGCTGTCCGAGAAGCGCAAGAATGTCACGCGGAGCCATAAGATCTTTCACCGACGGGTGGTCTTGTATTTATAGTAGATGTTCAACCGCTTGACGGTAGTTAGGAGTCCTTCCCATCGATGATATTTCTATTTTAAATTCATATCCGATTTGGTACAGTGATATGGCGAGCCGTTTGTTTGAGATAATCCTCTTCTTTATCAAAGAGACCTAACTCCATGATGATATGTTATTATTTTCCTTCCTTATTGATAAGGTTCGTTGGATCAACAGATAATATATTACTAGGGTTATTCTATTTTCCGTGATGAGCGATACACAACTGACAGGATATGGGGCTTCCAATCTATCTCAGATTGCCTGACCCGGTCCCTCACCGACGCCAGACTGGCGAGCTCCCGTATCATGGCCGCGACCACTTTTCGTTTACACTGGCCTGGCAAGCCTGGCTTTTAAACCCTATCACTGTCTTTCACCCTGTGTAATGGGCCGGCACGGGTAAGTACGAATTCTCTCGTGACGGCGGTACTTATCGCTCTGTTTGTCGCTCGCAGTTGTCGCCATAAGTCTTAACAGCACGATTTACCCTTAGGTTTTCGTGCTTATTTCTCCCATTTCCTTCAGTTTCCTTATGTTCTTTTGTGGATATCTTTCGTCTTGTCCGGCTCGCTCCGACCCTTTCTTTCACCTCCTGCACGCCTTTCATACAAAATTTTCTTCATTGTATCCGTGGTCCATCAAGGTCCAGATCGCTTTGATCGGGTACGACAAACACTGTGGTTTTAACCCATCGGGCTTTTACTTTGTCGCCACTGGCCATATCCGGTCGCTCTTCTCATGATTGGTGATGACTTTCGCTATGAATGCAGACCAGATAGGCCGAGACGCTTCCCGCCGCTCTGCTATATCTCAACTTAACGCCGCTTCGGAAAGCCCGCCTCTTCCCGCCATAAGGGTAAAGCTGGGACAAACCTAATTACATATCCGGGGGCCTGAGTACCTTAACCGCTGCTTCAACATGTCGCGGAATGCGGGGACCTGGGGCAGCAGGTCACCGATGGGAGTACCCACATCGTGTTATCTACTCTTCTCGGTACACGAGCATGGGTCCCCGATGTTCGAACCTTTACGCACTACTGTGGCTCGGATGGTTTGTTTGGTCGCCGGCTAATGGCCTCGCTTTCTTCCGCACCTTTCATGAAAGAGGGTCTGGTAAATATTTCAAATACGCCCTTCAACTCGTTTCCCTGTCCGTTAGGGCATTTTGGTGGGATTTGATACTTTAGGACAAAGGCCCTGCATCCCCGTCGCCTCGTTTTCATCTTTTTACTGGGAATGAGACCACCGAGGCTTTATTTTTCTCCAGACGTCTCCTGGCTCCCATGGTGATCTCCGATCTTCCATCTTCGCATAGGTCACGGAAGGGACGCTTTATTTCCTTCATAGCGCTTCAATCTGTGAACATAATCCTCGACAAGGATGACACCAGGAACCTGACGCCACCCGTAGCCCTCCTGATAACATTCGTGAGTATTTGTACTGTTTTTGGTATGACTTATCCATGGCCTGATGTTTTAATTTTGTACTATCTCGCTGGTTTCCTGCAGGCTCGCCCTAACTTGCTATCAAGATAATGTCGCAGCCCTAGCGCCGCGATATCCCCGCTCGCCTCACGCCAGGCGGCATACCCGACATTCCGTCCATTTGATCCGCACTTACGCTCCTCTCGGCCGGCGTCTCGCTCGCCGCTACTCGGATCCTCTCCCGCCATTTATCGCGCTCCTACCGGACAGACGGTTCATTCGGGGCGCGCTCGGCTTCTGAGGTGAAAGGAAAACCGAGCTCCATCGGAGAGGACGCTTTGCCACTCAGTTCGGAGCCGGGAGCGCTCCGTACCGCCGAGCCAGCTGCCGCTGCCCCTTTAGGCGAGGCTCGACGGAGCCTGACCTCTCTTAAGCCCACTTCGGCGGCCAAAGACCTCGAGCGCGCCGCCGAGCACCGCTGCGGTTATGCCTATAATCGTCCTGAATCCACCCCGGTTAGGTCAAACGCTTCCCGGCTGCTTACGTAACTGGCAGAAGAAACCGGGGGAAGCAAAAAGCCCATCAAACCCACTTTGCTTTCAACACCGAACTGGCAGCCGCCTTCCATCTCGCTGACTCACTGGAGGCCCGGCGCGATGTCATGACGAGGTTTCTAGCTTTATCCCTTCGGGGCCGCCTCGTGTTCCATAATTGTGCTTCGCTCTATGATGCCTCCGTGTTGGCGTTATCTTCATGTTTGATATGTGCAGCCATCATCTCAAAGGCTCGCCGAGAAGGCTAAACTAAACAGGAAGCACGTAAGAATTGCTCGAATTTATAGGGGCTGGCGTGCTCTCCTTACTTCCGAATTAACCGAAGCCGTTATGAGCGCAGCCGGCGATATGACCGGGTTAGCGTGGAGCTACCAAGTCCGATGGAAACATATTTCGCTTCGGGCCGTGCTCGGGCAGTAGCGAGGGAAGATCAGGTCCGGCAGCTTCGGGCGTGACCAAGGCGCAGCCGAGGTTCGGTAGCGGGTCCGTGCTTCACAAAGTGATTCGGTGCCAGGCCCGAGGCTGGTTCCGGGCCGGCATAGCTTCAAAAGAAGCGAGGTTTTCACTGCGGCGAGCCGGCGATCTCGCGTTTAATACGGCGTGTGCTAATCGCATTTGAATAGATAAGCAGCGCAACTCGGCAGCTCGCCAAGCTTCGAGTGCAAGTATGCCGCAGAGACTGCCGCCGGGAATTCTTCGCCGCAATCTATGTAACGATCGAACGAATGTCATGATTGCGCCACAGCAGATTCTCACCACAGCGAAGCTAATTACCGAGGATGAGGTCATTAGGCACCGAGACGCGCCGCTCGCTTCGGGTGGCTCGGCCAACTAAAGCCACGTCACGCACAGCTTAGGTCCGACTTTAATTTTGACCTCCCCAAAGCGACGGCGAGGTAGAGGAATCTTTCTACGAATCCATTCAAGAGCCCGTACTCCCGCCGCGGGCCACTCCCGCCGTCCGCTCCTCCCCACACGTCGATCTTCTCAATATGTCGTCGTGTCAATTTTTTATTTGTTCATCTAGTATGTATGTTCTCCTTTTGTCGTGACGGCCGGCATATGCAGTTCTTCAAAATATATTTATATATATATATATATATATATATATATATATATATATATATATATATATACTTTTTTTATATATATATATATCATTCCGCGTTTCATCAGAGCATCGCCGCTATCTTCCATGACGGAATGGCCCAGACAGGATCGAGTGAGATGAATAAGCTCGCTGACTTAGTCGCCGTGGCCTTGGTGTGTGGATGGCCCGACGGATTTAGTTATCCGCTAGCGACGTCAACGTCGCATCGTCAATGTAGTTCGCCCTCGCGAAATGAGATGAGTTCACGATGTAATGGTCAGGTCTGGGCCCATGTAAACTGATGGATGAGCTCGTCAATGTGAGTTGCTGAATAAGAGGTCGTCCATGCGAATAAGAGGTCGTCCATGCAAATAAGAGCTCGCCACAGCCGAGGATGTGAAGAGCTCGTCAGAATTAATGATTCAGGAGGAGCCTGGCCCATGTTGAGGCAGAAGAGTCACAATGAGTCATTTAATAAGAGGTCGCCCATGCGACAAGAGTTCGCCATGCTGAGTGGATAAAGGAGATACTTTTGCTTTATGTCATGTATTCTCTTATTTTACCCTTTTCAGATCCTACATATGAACTCGCTTCGAGATGTCTAACCAAATGGTCAATGAACGCTCCATCTCGACACATGATATCCTATAAGGCATTATTTATCATTATTACCGATACTTCTATCGGTAGAAACGCTTAAAAGATGTTCCATTCCACGTATGTCGCAAAGATTTTTCCTCTTCGCTGAGTTCATTTGCTCTGGGTTCGATGACTCTGATAGTGATTGGCGGCCTTCCCATTGGGGCCTAGTTTCCGTGTGCCTGGACTTTTCCTGATGGCAGAGCTTTAAGACTAAGTCACCGCATGTAGCCCCCGGGTTGACTTTTTTGATTATAATACCCGCCGTCTTCCTTTGATACTCCGTACCTTGAACCTACTCGCTTCACCAGAGCTTCAAGTTGTAATGGCGGCCTCACACTATGCTCCTCGATACTAATCCTCGACTCGAGACTTTATCTCGATCTCAACTGGGCATCGCTTTCATACAAAGAAAATAGGGTTTCTCAAGTCGACTTTGAGTCATCTCCAGAAGCCCCATAGTACCCTGTGAGGTATTCCCACCCAACCCCTTTAAGATCTTCTAATTTGGTCTCAAGGCACTTTCTGAGGGTTCTCGACGTGACCTCCCCATCGTCCATCTGATTGCGATGTGCTCGGGACGAGTAACAATTTTTAATTCCAGCTCTAAGACAAAAATCTCCGACCCTAAGATTGTCAACCCGGCTTCTCATTGTCCCGATACTGCATCTGGATGCCAAACCCGCATGATGGTCACACACCTAAATTGCATATATTTGCTCAGAATGGTGGCTAAAGGTTCAAGCCGCCCACTTGCTAAGAATCCATCATGATAATTATGAATTTAGACCGTCTTTACCAATGGGCAGGGTCCCAATATATCCAAACCCCATTGTCGGGAGCGGCCGTGTGACTCGTGATCGATGTTATGGTTCCGACGAGGCGCGAGATCTCGCGTGCTCCGGCAAGAGATCTCGCATTTTCACTAGATCTACGCATCTCGAGCATATCGCCGTAAGTACTTCGCTTAGACCCTCTTTTCGCAATGCCCGGCCCATGATTCCCGATACACCGTACTCTCTCAAAGACTTACTTGATGTCCTCTCCTGACGAGATGCATTTAAGAGGTGATAAAATCTCACGCCGTAGAGACTTCCTTTATGATTAGGCGAACCCGATCGTGACCTTCGCCTTATTTTCGTCGCTTCTTCGTCACGCAGGCTTCCGCCTATTATAGTTCCAAATTGGGTCCATCCACTCGCCGAACTCTCTATCTAGGCAAATCAGCCATGCTATAAGGATCACGAGGTTCCGCCAAGTATTCAACGGCGCCGACCGAGGCCCTTCTGCGGAGGCTTGCATAACTTCGCCAAGGCGCTCGCCGAATTCCTCTGCTCGGGGACATGTTTGACTTGAACCAACACAAATTTCTTTAATAGATCGCGACTCGGGAGGTATAGAATCAACGCTTCACTTTGGCTTCGTAGGTCTCTTCTATTTGTCTGACCACCAGCTGGGAGTCACTGTATACCTCTTAACTCCGGTCGACCTCCTAAATGCACGGGCGCAGGCCAGGCTCGCACGCCACCCGCCTACACGCCCCTCAAGGAGCCGTGGGCATGGAACCCAACCGGCGCATATTCAAATGTCTATCCCTTCCAGAGGTTAGAATTAGACCTCGCCTCCGGCTTCCCATGCATTCGCTAGCTCCATCTACGTGAGAGCTTCCAGATCGGGAGGTCGCTCTTTCGTGATGGTCCGAGCAAGTTCTGTTTGAGTGAATTTGGCGACTAAGCCTGCCAGACCTGCAGCTTTATGGTCAGTTAAGCCAGACTGAGGTCGAACTCGCTTTTAGCTTCCCATGCTCCACTTCATCGCCTCCGAGGCTTCCTTCCCCGCTCAGGCAATACTTCGCTTCATCGGATATTCTGCTGACTTTCTATAAGAGGTGGAGCTCGAAATAGGACTGAGCTTTCCGGAAATGTGGTTACGCTCACAGTATTAGTTCTTCCCATTCTCGGGCATTTCACCCGTCCCTTCAGCTCGATCGCAATAGTAGACTCGCGTCAGACGTTTTTCTGCTCTCGATGAGCATCACAATACGATAAGTTTCCTGATATCGCCAAGAGCGAGTGAGGAGTTCTCCCTCGATGACTTACTAAAATGGGGTGGAGAACTCGTGATACGTTTTTAATGTAGTAAATGCCGCACTTCAGATCCTTTACCTGAGGTAGCCTTCTTCGCACCTCAAGAAGGTCAGACTCAGCCACTCGCCTGATACAACCTGGCCAGTATCATAATCCTTCCCGCCGGGCCGCAACTCCTTATTCGATGGCGATGGCATGCCGAGTACACCTTTTATTTTACTGGTTTGCCTCACCCCGTGGCTGACTGAGAAGCCTTGAATTTTCCACTGCTGATTACGCCAAAGGCGCATTTGGTCGGCCCAGCTCTTCATGTTGTAATTCCTTTAGATCTCGAACGCCTCGAGAGGCGAGGGACGTGAGATCGACCGTAGTAGATTTAGCCAAAGATGTCGCCTACGTATACTCTGTCAAGACACTCTTATCTCGCTTCGAACATCCCGCTTACTAGCCTCGCAGGTCGCCCCGTGGTTCTTCAGCCCGACCCAAGATCACCGATGCACAGTTAAGTTCCCCGAAATGCGACAAAGAGGTCGTCTTTTCGGCCATCCGTGTCCATGGTTAACTGATCAGCCGGTAGTCGCGCCCATAAAACTGGTAGTTCGTGGCTCCGCAAGGCTCAATAAACAGGTCGCATCTCTGGCAGCGAAGTGGCTGTCCTTCAGATGCCTTGGTTGTGCCGGCGAAGTCACATGAGTAGTCGCCATCGCCATTTGCTTTTTAACGACAACGTTAATAACCACCGTGATATTCTACCTCCTTATCGCTTCCTGTCGAGGCTTTGCCTGGTCGCCACAGCTGCCGCCGCCTCCTGGCTGAGTTCGCATTTTGTTTGATCGGGCTAAAGGATGGGTCGTTCAACCCGTGGAGTGATTACATAGATCGACTTCTCCGCGCACCCGCCCAAGCTTCCACGCGCAGAAACGCTCCCTATTCTCCGTCTTAAAAATCGAGTGAGGAGGCTTGAGGTCTCTGTTAGTCTGTGAGAAACATGATAGCTAGATGTTCCCGTCAGTCATCCGGGTCATACCGCTCAGTTCCTCCGAGGGCCTTGCCGGGTGGAGTATCTCACGCGCATGTCAAGCTCGCCTACATTCACGTCATTAATCGCCTTTGTTTCATGGAGGCTGCGTAGCATTCCCTAGCCACCCGCCGATTTCGACTCATTCCTACACCATGTATGGTTGGAACACTATGATCATGATACGCAGAGGTGACTGCTTTATCAAGGCTGGCGGCGGGTCTCGGCCAAACAAAGATGTTATAAGTCGACGGCGCTTCACGAATAGGAACCTCGCCACGTGCCGCCGCCGGCAAGGGCTTCCCGTGGTTAGCACCATTAATCGGAGTTTCAATGGTAATTGTTTTCTTCTCCCGAAACTCCTCGCAGGCTGTGTGTTGACGGACGGCTTTTCCAATGCCCATTTTGTCAAGGCCGAGGCGGTGATGATGTCGTGATGAACCCCGCTATCAATACCTTAAAAACCGATGGATCATTGGTCGCCACGATCGCCATCCACCACGGGTCGCCACGGGGATGACCGCATCCCTCCAAGTCTCGAGTTAGAGAATGATGGTAGTGTCGAGTCGCCGCCGCTTAGTTATCGCCATTTCCGCCGCCGACCGATGCTACGCAAAATCTTCAGTCAATCCAGATTCTCCTCCCTCCCGCAAATCCTCCCGAGATCACGTGGATTTCTCCAAGGGGTCGGGCTGATACCGAAATACCGCTTGCCAGGTAATAGCGGCTGAGTCGACCGGTTCCTCGATTCTAGACCGACACTTCAAATTCGATTCGGGCTCGTTCTGGAGATATGAAACGCCTGAGATATCCGCTACCGTATTAAGTATTCTATCTCTTTCGGGGCCAGACACTGTCCGCAAGGGCGTTCGTAATTTAGCGGAACTCGGCGTAAATATTTGAGTTGTCCTTTGTGGCTGGACTACTTCATCTCGAAGGCCATTCAGAACTCGCTGCCACCTCATGTGACTCAGAATAATGGAAATAAGTAGGGGTGTGAAGTTACCGAAGTAGTAGCCGCCGTCTTTCGACAGTAGCGTTTTACTGCCTTCTCAGATTCTGGGGGATCGTTTCTATCTTTTCTTGGGGATTTGTCCTGGTCGATGTTTGCCTTTAGCACTCGCCTCACCGCTTTTCTGTTGCACTTTTTCTTACTAGTGGAAGAATCCCTTTCTCCTCGAAGACGGTCTCTCACCGCTTATGCATTTCCCGCCATGAAGTACTTCGCCATGCCGTCAGATATTCTTCGAGATGGAAAACATCGTCTTCAACAGACTCTAACCCCGCAATGAATGCCAGATGGCGAACTTCATCTGCATGTCTATTTTCGACCATGAATCCTTTTGCACGATGATTTTGAACTTTCCCGAGCCCCGCTTGACACTCAATGCATGGTAACTCGGCTGCACGCCTGCCCGGCGAAATGGGGAGACCGAACGCAATGGATACCCTCAATGACGAGATGGATGAAGGGGGAATTATATCGGACCGTGCCAAGGTCGCCTCTTTAGTGTAGTGCAGCGACTCCTCGTGATCGCACAGTGGTCCCGATACCCATGTAGCTCCATCTGATTTCAGAGGCATATGCGATCGACGAGGCCTCTCGACTCCACTCGAATGTTTCTATTCAGGGCATTCGAACTCACGAAGGGGGCGGTAGCACCCTACCGCGAAGGAGACTCCGGCCTATTGTACCAAGGTATCCATTGTATTCAGGGCGTCCCAACCACCTCCTTCCACACCTACCAGCGCCTCATGTCACTCAAACCTCTCGTCCTAAGGCCCCAGCTTCTTCCTCGCTCCCGGGGCCGAGGGTGATGCTGCGCTTCGCTCACGACTACTCGAGTATTGCTTCGCTTTTCCTCGCAGGCTAATTGTATCTTCGTGTTCTCCTGATCGGTTGGACTTCGCTTCGCTTCGACGCCACGGGAATGTCGCCATCGAGTTACTTCGCGTGGCGAAGGTCCCGGCCTCCCGGCCCGTCGTATTTCCCGCGGGATGCTGTAACCGTCGCGTTGTTCCAATTCTTCTAATGCATCGACGAGGCGGCGTTTCACTGGGCCGGGTATTATTCTGCATTGCTTCCGATGGTCCTAGGAGGTTTGTTATCTGGCGCTTGCCTGCGGATCCTCCGTGATCCTCGCAGATTGGGTTACCGCCAGGTTCCTTGTCGATACCATCGCGAATCGAAATCGCTTATATTTATAAAGGAACTGGTCGTTCCTACGACGCGCCAATCGATGGTGTTTTTTTCAACCGAACTAGGTCGAGCGTAGCCGGGCTGGCCGACCGCGAGCCTCAGCGGGTCGATGCGTGACGCCGGATTGTTCGCCGAGGTAGGGACGCAGAATCGCTGATTCAGAGGCCTGGACGGCACCCCGCAAAAACGCGAAGAAGCGGGGTCAAGAAGGGCTACCGTGGCCGCCCGATGCCTGCCGGCTTTCTTTCTAAGAGAAAAGCAGAGACCGCGTAAGGGCAATGCGCTGTATATGAGTATGCGCTCCAGAACGCGTAAGAATGTTGCATTGCTTCGCGTATCTTCACTGTAATGGGTCTTGTATTTATAGTAGATGTTCAACCAATTGGATGGTGGCGAGTCATTCCTATTGACGGGATATTTCTTTATTTTAGTCCATATCGGATTTGGTACAGATATGTATGAGTCGCTTTGTTTGAGATAATCCTCTTTCTTTATCGGGGAGACCTAACGGGCGCGATATGCTACATTTTCCCTTCCTTATCGATGAAAGTTTGACGGACGGCGATAATATATTACTAGGGTTATTCTATTTTCTGTATTTAGCCATACACAATCCGATTTAGGATATGGGGCTTCCAATTCATTCAGATCGTCTTTGTGACCCGACTTCGCCTTCTCGATTCGTAATTGCATCGGCGGTTCTTACGCGCCGCGTACCACTCTCTTTGCCAGCCAAGTGGGCCTATGTCGGTTTAAACCCTATCAAAACCAAATATGGTAAGATTCCACTATTCGTTAAGGGAGCTTAAATATGAGTATTAATGCTTGAGGAAAATTTTTCGTATTCCTTATTTGTTCTTATTTTATTAGTAACTAACTTCTTTAAAGAATAAAATTTTTATGTTTATGGTTTTGAATATTTCCACTTAAATTGTATAGCCAAATACCATAAAAAAAAAAATATAGCTAAAAGATAAAAAAAGGAGAGAATCTATTTAACCTAACTTGTCTTAGGTATATATATTTCCTATTGACTTGAGTAGAGATGCATTTCAATGGTATAATACCTACTGTAGATTTAAATTTGAAATAGATGTTAATTCTATAGTTACCCAAAAATAAAGATATAAAATGATATTGGCACACCAAATGGAGACTTTGAAAATGATTGATTTTGGTAAAAAAAAAAAAATCCAAAATCCTATATTTTTTTTCTTACAAAATTTGAAAATTGTACAAGGATACATTTGTCATTTCATATTAAAGTAATATTCCAAAATCTATCTCATTAATACTAACATTGCATAATCTACTAGCAATTTTTCTGACACATCATATTCTCAATAAAATGTGAGACTCTTTGGATTTGCACCAAAAATTTAAAAACTATCTCTCTTCTCTCTTCTCTCTCTCTCTCTCTCTCTCTATATATATATATATATATATATATATATATATATATGTTGTGTGATAAATACATCTCCAAATTTTAATTTGCAGGTATGATAGTTTTCTGTGGATTTTTTTTTCACAAAATCAATATTTGATATTTTCCGCTATAGAAAATATGATGATAAATATCATTCATGAGTGATAAATCATGAATATGCCCTAATAGCTTGAAAAGTGAAAGATGTGGGTGATTTAACTCATTACTATTGAGTATTTTTACTGTTTCAGTTCCTAACATAGAAGTAAATTTGGGATGGGATTATGGAAACCACATGTAATAACAAATTTCAAATTCAAACAATATCGAAAATTAGGGTCACAATGTATATTAATGAAACCTCGCTAAGATGTCTGGTTTCATTATACAAGAACACATTAATAATATAGAGATTCAAAATTAGTTAAGAAGGGATATATGTTGACAAACTTTGAATGATAGTTTAGTGGTATAAGATTCTATTGATTTAGGGAGAATTAAGAGCAAGGGTTCAAATCCAATCGATTTTTGGTAAAAATTTGAGGGGCTCATTTCCCACAGGCTTTTTCAATCCTTAGTCAAAAAAAATAAAATTTCTTCAAATACAAAAGTTTGAAAAATATTCTTAAATCTAATGTACTTTTTGTTAGGTGGAAATAAAATTCTTTGAAATCTGTATCAAAAGTATATCTCGTAATAAAACACTCTCTTAAAAGTGTATTTTCGATTGCATCTTCATAATTTCAAAATTTTCAATTTGGAGTAAAATTGTATTTCTTTGAAGAAACATTTTCATAAATTTGAAAATTCTTTGGAACTTATATTGAAAATGATACTTTATTTTTTTTAATCTTCATTTTACATCATAAAACTACGCTAAAATTGAACACTTTAAAACATGCTATTCTAATATTTATTTTATTTTTTATATTATTTTAAACTCCTTGGCTAAGGGGATTATAGTACTCTCGTAGTTGGGAATGATTTCAATACGCCCATGAATTGCATCAGCAACGAGTGCCAAATTTCATTTATCTATTAATTATGGGTATTAGTGGGATGAGAGGATTTTGCATAATCTTAAGCTATATATACATATATAGATTAATTTGACACATTGCTTTTAAATATTAAATAAGAAAGAAAAAAGAAATTTGTGTTTTGTTATTTTAATGAAAATGATTATAATTGTGTAATTATTATTATTTAATAGTGGGTTTAAATTGTCTACTAATTGAATCCCACTTCTTTCAGCTATTGCATGCATGGAAGCCTGTGAGTTATAACCTCTTTCCTTTATTTTTCAGCCGTTGGATGGAACAAGATCAGCGGGCTATAATGTCATGTTGACAATAGAGATGTTGGAGGAGGACTATATATACATACATATGGTGCAAAGCTGGTTATGGGGGTTTCATAATACAGTCTTTCATACCTCTTCTGCCAATTTACTTTAAAAAACCCTACTGCTTCTTGGACAAGAGATTGAATTTCTTCCTAGCCAACAATAAATAATACCTAAATTTGTCTAAATCATTTTTCTTGTTATTTTTTCTTTTTGTAATGCATAGGAATAACTAAACCCAACAGAAGATTTCTATCGACAAATTTGTTTTCCAGTCACTTTAATTTTCCCATCCATTCATGGCTGATGCAAACTTTTTACATAATGATATAATGGCAGGCACATTTTCCTGTTAAATCTTGAAAATAACTAATTTTACTCGAGCAATAAATATTTGGTTTAATCCGAGATCAAATCATTCATCTAATTCTCCTCCATGCCAACTATATAAAACAGCTTACCTATTTTATGGCAGACAGGAAGGTGAGCTGAGGGCTCGAGGCTTCTGGGTTCTAATTGATAGAAGCAGCCAGAGAGTTCTTTTTGCTGAAGCAGGAAAAGGAATTCGTAGATTAAGGCAGAAAACCTCAAATCCGCCTCAAATTAAGTTGTCCTTCTTTTTGGTTATTTTAATAAGAAAAAAAATAGTTTGACAAACATTTTATTTGTGAATCATACTTTCAGAAAGGTGAATGGGATGAAGATGAGGAAAGGATATTGATCGAATGGCACAAGAAAGTCGGCAACAAATGGACCGAAATCGCCAAACGCATCACTGGTAGAACTGAAAACACCATCAAGAACCATTTTAATGCTACAAAGAGAAGGCAGAATTCAAGAAAAAAGAGCAACAAACTAGACCACAAATGGACCACCGCCACCCTAAGCTGCGCCGCCACACCCACATCCTCCACCATCTCGGAGGATCCACCCCCCACCACCACCATGATTCTCCAAGAATTGCTCCAACCAACAACTGTCCATGATTCTCCTTCATCCCACTTACCTTCATACATGTGATGAAGAGTTACTATTCGATAAAAACCTATTTTAGCATACCTGCAGCAGTAATCCACCATTTTCGGGCACCTCCTGAGAACATTAGTTCCAAGGAAGTAGAAGAACCAGAAAAGCATGGCTTTGGATGCTTTTTGATTCGTTCAAGGAAAGTGCTCCATTCTCCATCATCAATAACCCATCTTTACTCAGATATTTATATATCCAATCTGTTGAATGGAATCTCCAACTCCACCATCGGCTTCCATTAATGATCAGTTTTACAGCTACAATGTTAATCCACGAATATAGAGTTTCTCACAGATCAACCATCTTCAAGTGGAAAAAGAGAGATGGATCTGATAGAGATGATCTCTTCCTCTCGTTTCTGCAACCAGGGCAGTGGAAAGAATTTGTAGTCATGTTTGTTGGATATCGTGCTTCAATGGTGAGTTTCAAACTATGAATAAAGAGGTTAGGCCTTAATTTATTGGTTTTGTCTTCTTTATTCTTTTAATAGTGTGGCTCATTTTTTTATTGACAAAATGTTTGATTGGCATTCATATTTTTTATTGTAATAAATGTATTCCTCATTTTGATGAAGGTTTTCTTATCCACTTATTTGACTTTAAAATAATCACATAAAAATTTAATTAATTAGTATTAGCTCAAATTTTAATATTTGCTAGGAATCTTTTAGTGCCGGCTGAATAACTCCATTCAATTTGTGTTTCCGAATTAATCATACTAATAAGGACGGATTAAGGAAGTTTAGGGACATCTTTACCCTTACTCAAATTTTTTTTAAAACAATTTTTTTCATTATATTTAGGAAATTTAATGACAAGTGATCTTATATATATATTTATATAAACTGATCCTACTATTCTCCTTGAAATCGACGGTAAGAAACTTTGTTTGTTACATTTTAATTGAAATGGGGTTACATTGAATCAAATAAATCCAAACAAATGTGCTCCATTGGATGATTTTATTGAATCTTATCAGAATAAACGGAATATATTATTCTTCTCCACATATGAACAAGCAAAAATAATTCGATCATATTCATAAAATTTGTGAAATAAAAATAAAACTTATCGGGTCATTAACTTCACGGTTCATGAGGTTAGCTTCCAGACGCTCGCAAACCGACCTGGACATCCACGAAAGATTCTCAGGTTCGCTTAATTTGTGCACCTGCCATCACATCCTTGCGTGTATGCATTTTGTTCCTTGTGGAAAAAATTCACAATTTGGCTTTTTGACAAAGAAAACTCTGGCAATCAGACTCGAAGAAAATCGGCAGGATCAAAAATGGGTTCAAACAAGCTTTATATTAAGTAAGCATTGAAGGAGCAGGATCGATTACTAAATAGTATACTAAAGAAATGGTAGACTGCGAACATTGAACAACACTATACCAAAGAACGAGATCGGATCTGCTGCTGAGCTCACTGTGACTGTGCTACAGAGCAAATAATCAATTGAAGTTAGAAAAACAAATGGGCATGGGATTGAAGTTTGCCGGTGATTGCTATCGGATTGTATATTTATTATAATTGACCTCACAAATGAAAATTTATTAGCAAATTAAAAGAACTTAATTAGAACCAAGCAATCAAAACTGGAAAGATATATCTTTTTTAATACATATATTTCACTGATTAAAGAAGTAGAACGTTGATTTAAAGATAGATAGCATCAGACAAAAGTTTAGGCCTTTATTGGAAACTGGAAACTGTTCTTGAAGACATTTTTTCTCTCTTTAAAATAGTGACTCAGGGAACAGTTTTAACTTTTAATAAAAAATAATTTTTGAGAATTTGTTCTAAAATAGGTTGAGAATAAAAGGAAAATAGTCTTTCATCTGTTATATATATATATATATTTTTAACACAAACAATTGATAACTATTTCAGGAATTGTAATCAAGTAAACTATTTTTTGAAAATCATTTCCTAAAACACTCCCACATCGCCATTGCTCAAAGTCGCGGATTTGCATTTTCTTCTCACCGATTCGTATTTGGCTCAGACGCATCTACGACACGCAAAATAAGCACGATTAAAATATTTAAAAACGACTTTAAATGAATTATTTTAGAAAATCATAAATATTAAAATTAATTTATCCATATAATAGTAATAAGAATTATTGTGATCACTAAAATAAGCTTAAAAAGAAAAGGTTAAAACTACTAACCTTAGGGTTTTAATATAAATAAATATTTATTATATTCATATATTATATTTAATCTGCACTTGGGGACGAATAGGATATACTCAAACTCGTTTCCAAACCCAATACCCGAATATTTAACGGGATCTAAAAATATCTCATTTATACCCATCTTTATTTGATCAAGGGTTCTTCTACGTTTTAGAAAATTTTCACTCATATTTATAGTTAATTATGTTTAAAATAGTTAAATCGATAAATATGTGTATTATAAAATTAATCCTTTATATATATAAAAAAAATGTTACTTGTCAAAATAAATTATTTATCAATAATAATATTTTGTAAACATATAAATTATTTTACCATTTGATATTTAAAAAATATTTTGTATTTAATTAGATATTGCTTTAAAACGGAGTTTATCTTTTTTTAAAATAAAATTAGTTTATCTTTAAATTTATCTCTCTAAATTACTTCAAATAAACATGATATTTTTGAAAGACAAAGATAAATTATTCACAAAATTTGTTATTAAGAAATTCACAAAATTAAATTAGTTCCTTTTGAAAATAAATTAAATTAAATTAATTAAAAGTGTAAAATTGAGGTAAAAGTTAAATTGTTTTTAAATTTAATAATATTTTTTTGATATAATGATTTAAACATAATTTATATATTTTAATAAATATTATAATTAAATAATTTATAAATTATATAACCATAAAATTTTATCAAAAAACCTATCTGTCGCTAATTTCTGCTTCACTTTTCTTCCCTCCCTTCCTCTCTTCCCCTTCATTTCTCGCTTCATCCCCTCTTCCTTCCCTTCCTCCTCTTCCCCTGCCTTTTCAAGCCATCCCCTTCCCCCTCCCGCTCACAGCCCATCCCCTTCCCTCTCTTCCACCTCCCCTTCCCTCCTTTTGTTTATCTCACGCACAACCCAGTCACCATGAGTTGCGTCACCATGAAATTTTTTTGATTCACTGTTGGGAAACTGTGTATGGTTAGAGAACCCAATATGTCAGGAATTTTTTTTTTATTTTCTTCTTTGAAGAAGAACGATGATTACTCTGAAATTTTTTTATTTTGTTGTTGCGATGTTAAAGAAAATATCGTGAATGTGGAATTCTGTTTTTCCTTTGATCAAGTTAACTCTTCTGAGATTTTCCGATTCACTGTCGAGATTTTCCGATTCGGTACCGAGTTTTTATGTGTATATCGTATCAGGTATCGGAATCGGTGCGGCTACCTTCGAGGCGGATACGACTCGGCCGAGTCATACCCGAACCGGACGAGATTTTTGAACCGGCCGAGTCATACCCCAACAAGCGCTAAATCCAGTCAATGGGTTGAATAAGCTGGGCATCATAAGATCAAGAAAGAAAAGAGAAGAAAAATGGCAAAGAATCGTTTAGCGCAAATCTAAGATCAAGAAAAGAAAAATGGCTGTTCTGCTTCTGCCTGAAGATAACAATCGATCATCGGAGAAAAGAGAAGAACTAAGAAGAACTAGCTGGGCATCATAAGGAAAATAAGCTCTTGACGTTGAGCAGTGAAACCTAAGGAGCTCGTTGCCGTCGGCGATGCACCTCTCGTCGCGCCTCTGGACGCCGCTGTTTCGTGCCGCTTTTGATTTGACGTGCTCGAGAATATGCTGTTTCCGAAAGATTTCGCCGCACGCCGGACACGGAAATATATCTTTCCGGAGAGAATCCGACACAGCCATCATTTCAGGCAGAGCGGCGGAGACCGCAGACGCAGAGTGCATAGAGCATCTGCTGGAACACACCGTCGCCGCCGCCTCCTCTGCCGCCGCAAGGCTGAGCGTCCAACTTGCCGTGCACGTGCATGAAAGTAAAGATCTTATAAATCCATGAGAAATGCCGTTCCTTATGAGATTCAACATCGGCTGGAGCGACGAGACCAAGTATGACACCTCTCCTTTTCCTCGAGAAGAACTTGCTGCAGGATTTTAAAGTAGCCATAATAAAAACTGAGTATTGATTTCTAACCGCCACAGGATTTTATAGCAAAAAAAAACAAAAAGGAAAAAAAATTTTCATTCCATCTACGGTTAAAACCGAATCTAAATTATTATTTTTGAATAAAAATTATAATATGATGCTTTTTATTATAAAACTTAATTTAAAAAGAAAAATCAAGATATCATTAAAAATCTATTAAATGAGAAGTTTATTTAGAATTGTTAGAATAGACACTAAATCTCCAATTATTATTTTTTCTTTAGAAGAATGTTTTCACAAATTTTCTTCTTAAGAGGGAACATCATTTTTAGAATTCGACACATAAAAGTTAATAATGCAACTATTCACATTTTAAAGGCAATAATTATAATAAATTTCTATGGTTCTTTCAAGCAATCTAATTTTATATATATACATATATATAGTATAGTTTTGATTATTTGAGGGCGGTCCATATAGCCACATTTTGTTATAAGTGGGGCTGTCTTGATCTTCCTTGCCTAAAAAATTCTAATTTCTTTTCATCCTTTGTCTTTTCTGCTGTTTAAATTATAGCAGCGGATTGCAACATTTTTACTATAATATTCAGCTTCAAAGCCCACTCACCCAACATCTTTTGGAAAATCATACTACAAAAAAAGGGAAGGTTTTTTATTTTACTTATTAGATATAAAAGCTTTATTTTGTTTTTATTTTTCACAATTCATTTCAAATTTTAGAGAAGATATTCAACGTTATAATTAGCAAGGATGCAAGACTGGATCAAGCATGGGAATAACTTAATTTTCTCCTTTTTTTTTCTTTTTTATGTTTTATTTTTTTATATATTATTTTGTAATATCGCTTGTAACTCACTCTAATTTCTAAAAAAATATATATTATTGGATGAATGTATAATAGGTAATAATAAAAACTATACCAAAAATGAAAAGCTATTTTGGTTGATCAAAATAAAAAAAATAATTCTTTAAATATTTTTATTTCTGTAAATTTCTTTTTCGTGGGAATATAATTATTATTTTTAATATTACACGACACGTTATATTCGGTGATATGTATAGATTTGTTTAACAATATTGTTCTAAAATAGTTAAGGTAATACATTAAAATGTATATTTTTATAAACTTAATTGTTATTTAAATTTATTGTGCGACTTTATTTTTCCTAGAATAAAAATGAAGACATATTTTCTTTTTTTTACTGTAATTGAAGAGATTGACTTTTCAACCTTTAATCCACTTTTGAATTTATCATCAAGTAAATATGGTAGTAGTATCTATGAGATCATAATATTAAAACTAATACTATCTATTACCATAGCGAGGGCATTTTTTTGAAAATTTTAACTTTTTAAAACCTTCTTAATCGGATTTGACCATTTGATCGGATCCCTACTACAATAAAGCAGAAAGCTAATGGAATTCATCAATAGCAATATGGTAATAGCTAAACTATTACCATAACATATCGAATCACCTATTATCATAATAAAAGTTAATATTATGACTGCTCCATGAGGGTTTTTTTTCTTGAAAATTTTGACTTTTTAAAACCTTCTAATTTGATTTCTTGATCATTTATTTATGTACAATTAATTTTCTATAAAGGTAAGGAAACCAACTTTTCCCATACATATATATAGTTGTCGTCTCACATGAAAAAAAACAAGAATCGTTATTGGATTTACATATTAAAACTAATTATGGACTTGTACATGACTTGAGAAGAGAGGACTCGCGACGCGCACAAGAAATGGGCTGAAAGCTTGGTTTGAGTGCTAATCGATAGATTTGCTCCTTGCGCACATACGGTTTTGCTCAAAATAATTTGTTTTTGTTTGCCTAAATAAAAACCTTAATTTTTATGTATTTAAAATAAAAATGGTTCAAGTCATAAAATCGTAATAAATTCACAATTGATTTATTTTGAATTCAAATTCTAACCGTTAAGTTTGCATTTAATTCGTAATGTTTCGCTTTAATTCTTATAATTAAGTTTGCTGCTAATTGCAACGTTTTTGAATTAATTTCTTATTATTAATGGACATCATAACATCTTTCAATATCTCCACCCTTTTTTCTCGCAACTTGAACATTTATCTTCATCTCATTGTTCCGTCTAGAGGTCGTCTGCCCTAGACTCACAACAGCTTGTATCCTCGAGGGAATTATTATTATTTCACATTTTAGAAAATAATAAAATAAATAGGAAAATATTCCAAACTCACTACATATTATTTTAATAAAATAAAGTTTTAATTATTATTTTAGAAAATAAATAGAAATTTACCATATTTATAAAATTAAGATATTTTTATTTTATTTAAATATTTATATGGAATATAGAATAAAATTTTTATTTCTAATTCCAAACTCACTACATATTATCTTAAATTAAGAAAAATACTAATATACCGAAATTAATAATATTTGTTATTAAAATTTTCTAAAGATCGTTATTTTTAATATTAACTTTGATTATTTCAATACATTTTACAATCAATCAATAATTGGTCTCAAGTTATACACATTTAGTATAAATTAGAATCAATGACTGGTGATAGATCGATCCTAAAAACTTTAGACACGTTTAAAACTAAATTTTTTGGGAGTGGCATGCTTGTCTTCAACCCTAGCACTGGAGAACATGTGACTCTCCCTCCCACAAATCATTGAGGCATGTATGTTGTATATGTTTGTATTTAACACTATTTTTCACTAGTTTCAGAGAAGCTACAGAGGCTAGTGGGCTACTTGATATTGGTATGGAAGGATTTCAATTCACATGGGAAAACTGTGGGGACACTGCATTGGATTGAGGAGACTAGATAGAGCCATGTCACACAAACTTCTGGTTATCACGTTCTAACAAAAGATCGTATGGTATGTGGAAGCTGCCTAATAAGACTCATATAGTCCACTTTTCTTCTCTATTACCAGATATCTAGGTAAGACTTCATGCACAAAGAACGCTTGGAAAACACTGGCTAATGACTGTGTTAGGAGATGTGATAATGAGTAAATGCAGAGAGTTCAATGGACAGATTATCAAGATGTGTTATGCTTGTGGTTTACATTAGCAAGATGGGAGGCGCCACTGCAAAGGCCAAAGTATAGCATCTTGTAAACAGAAAATGGCTCAGAGGAAAAAGGGATGTTAAGAGTCTTGAGGAGTTTGAGATAACAAAGCAGAGGTATGTGGATTTACTAATTCAAAATGATACCTTTTGGAAACAAAGGGTTAACACTCACGATACGGTGATGGTAATATTCGATATTTTTCATTCCATACTTACTAGGAGGAGAAGGAACCGTGATATCAAGATTAAAGGATGACTGTGTATGTGGGCGATAGTGAAGAAGAGGTGGAGAAGATGATGTTAACTTATTTTTCAAGCTTTATATATGTCGATACAAAGAATGATCAGGGGTGTAATCAGCTGACTATTCTATGATTTCAATGATGATAATGCATTTTTAACATCAAAGACTTTCACATCAAATGGAGATCAAAGCAGTCGTTTCCATGCATCGATAAATCAGTCCGATGGGATGAATCCAAATTTTTTCAAATCCGCTTTGGCATGTTATCAAGAATCTATGTTCTCAGGAGTCATGTGAGATGTCCCTCTCAAACTCAAAATTCCGTATGTATGAACGACACTCACATTGTTCTTATTCCAAAGAAAAAAGTTCAGTCCCTAGGTGATTTGAGGCCGATATCCCTATGTAATGTTATCTATAAAATTGTGGCTAAGGCAATGGCAAACAGATTGAAACAACTCCTTCCGAAGATGATTTCCAGCTCTCAAGGTGCTTTCATTCCAGGTAGATCTATCACCGATAATATCTTCATATCTTTTGAAGTATTACATTATTTGAACAGGAAGACTCAAGGGAAACATGGATTTGCGGCCCTTAAGGTGGATATGTCAAAGGCATATGATGTAGCTGAACGGGACTTCTAAAAGGATAATGCTTCGGAACTGTGGTTCCATGAGAGGTGGATAACTCACATGAGTGCATATCCACTGTGCATTTTTAAGATTTCTCCATGAGGGTAAGGAACTTTGGCCTATCATACCCCAAAGAGGATCGAGGCAGGGGATCCTTATCCCCATCTTTTTATCATTTGTGTGCAGAGATTTGAGTTCTTTAATTCAAGCCAAAGAAAAGGAAGGATGTGATCCATGGCTGCAAGGTCGCTAGAGCTCCCAACACCCTCGCATTTATTTTGTCGATGATCAAGTCATCTATTTTAGAGCAAATGAGCAAGAAACTGTGGTGGTAAAGCAACATCGGGGAATATGGTATTGCCCCTTGTAAGTGCAGAGTCACTCACTAAATCATCTATTTCTTTAGTCGCAATGTTGATGTTGGAAAGAAAGAGCTTATCATGCTCCTACTCAGGTGGTGGCACTATGATCATGGCTTATACCTAGGTACATTCCTCATTTGTGGGAGTGAAGCAAGAAGAAGGTATTTCCGAGTATATTAAGGACAGTAGTCCTGGAAAAATTGAATGGTTGAACACACAAAAGCCATTCGAGCCAAAGAAATCCTCCGAAAAACGGTGAGCCTGGCTAACCCGACCTTGTAATGTCCTGCTCGCTATTACCATTAGGTGTGCCATGATATAGAAAAAGATTCTAAATTCGCTTTGGTGGGGTAAGAAGACCGGAGGCCTAGGTATCGCTTGTCGTGGATCGTTTATGCATTCCTAAGATGGGTGGTGGATTGCTTCCTGGAATCAGATGATTTTTTAATTCAGCTCTTTAGGTAGCCTGAAGGATGGAAATTCTGTGACAACCAAGTTCACTCTGTATCACAAATTTATCAAGCACCAGACACCAAATTCTTCATTTTTCAAAGCTAACTCAAAGTCAAACCTCAGCTATGCCCCTCAAGGAGATATGGCCTCCCAGAGATACTGTGGCGAGGCATGTTAGACACAAAGAATGGCTCCAATATATAGGTTACTACTGCACTTAGGTTAATGATGTACACTGGAATGATATCTACCGCATTGGTGATAGTTATGAATCAAGCATGTACCAAATAGCTTGATGATTGCATGGAAAACCCGATAAAGACCTAGTCACGACATGTTCAACCGGGCCGTGATCATACCCTAATTTTGAATATTCCTCTAAGTTGCCGTAGCATAGCAGATCGCTCGCCACGGGTATGGTCTTTGTTATGGAAACTCCCAATTCCGCCCAAGATCCAAAGCTTCATGTGGAGAGCTTTGAAAGGTGTTTTACCTTATCATGGACAACTTGAGAAGACGACATCCAAGTACACTACTTTGTCCTGGGCTTGTGTTCGTGGATCGAGAATCCATACATCATTTGTCAGCGATGTTCAATAGCTGTGGAATAAGAATGCTGAACCCCTATTCCAATCCAAGGAAGATTTGGAAATAAAGCTTATGTCATGGTTTAGTCTGTCTCACTCTTGCATGTTCTCGTAGAAATGCTGGCTCACTAGTTATGATATGTCGGGTTCTATGGACAAATCGTAATAATAAGGTGTGGAGGAACAAAGTTGGTTTACCGATACATCCTCCATATAGCGTAATATAGTTTAACTAAAGGCGTGAGGCACATCATCTGCAAGGATCGTGATAGTGGTAATCCTCAACAACTAGACTCCATCCTAATGTTACGGCAAAACCAATGGCAGTCAAGACAAGATGAATGTCGATGTCAGAAGGGATCCAAACAAAGTTCTACGTGGTGTGGAAGTATATTACGTGATCGAGGCATTTCATTCCCCGTGATCGTTGTCGCAGACCGACCAAATAAGTTTATCACGGTCGAAGCAGAGGCTATGAGGCGCGAAGCTACTTATCTTGCTCAAACATGCGCAATCATTTCAGGTGATAGTAGAGATACCCATAAGTGGTATATGAGCCTGGAGTCTATTTTTACTTATGATATTACTCCCTTTAAAATGCTTATTGCCGACCGGTCAAAAGTTAGTGTCAAGTACATGGTTAATTTTAAAATTTTCTTTGGTGAAAAGATCTCGCGATCTTGCTTGCTCACTGTGAAGCAGAGCATCAGTTCAGTGCACGTCCTATTGTATGGGATGTCATATTTCATCGTTTGACTCTATTTTGCTTTCCGATTATCAATAATATAATCCCGTTAGTTTCTCAAAAAAAACACTATTTTCACTAGTAAAATTAATTCTCTTTCTCCTTAATTTTGTAAAACTTTATTAGTTCCTTAGTTGTTTTATCAACATTCTCCGCGCGCCGTGAGTGCGTCGACCAGTCGACAGTGAGTCCGGACCTTGTTAACATAATTTTCACTCCAAATGCTTGCATCATGCATGCATAGGCACGTTATTTAAATGACTTGACAGCCTTTATAAGCCAATTGGATATTGATGACTTGGAAAATGTTGAATGCTATGATGAGAAAAATAATGGTTTAGAGATCGTGAATAAGGATTATGAAACCAAATATGGTAAGACTCACTATTCGTTAAGGGAGCTAAATATGAGCATTAATGCTTTCGAGGAAAATTTTTTCTATTCTTATTTGTTCTGGATTTTATTAGTAATCCAACTTCTTTAAAGAATAAAAATTTATGCTTAGGAGCCTTTTAATATTTCAAATTGTATAGCTTAAAAACCATCGACAAAAAAAAAAAAATATATGAAAAAGATTGTAAAAGGAGAGCCTATTTAACTTAACTTGTCTTAGGCATATATATTCGACAGGCTGATGATTTGAGCGCATACTTCAACAGAGATTTAATTTGCATGAGATGTTAATTTATAGTTACTCAAAAAAATAAAGAGCATAAATGATAGATGGCACACCAATGGGAGACTCCAAATATTGGATTTTGTAAAAAAATCCAAAACTACATTTTTTTATTTACAAAATTTGAAAATTGCAATGAGGATACATTTGTCATTTCATATTTTTCAAAAGTAACATTCCAAAATCTATCTCATTAATATCAACATTGCATAATTCACTAACAATTTTTCTGACGTCATATTCTTAATAAATGTGAGCCTCTTGATTTTATACCAAAAATTTAAAAACTATTTCTCTAGTGGTTTGTCGATTCTGACGTGAGGGATTGCATGACGCAGAAGCAACCTTTTTGAAACTGAATTGTGTGTTTTTATACAAAATGCGGAGGGCTTACGGCCCACCTGACACACGTGTTCTTCTAAGCCACTATTTCCAACCC
This sequence comes from Tetrastigma voinierianum, assembly GCA_016808115.1. NCBI lineage: Eukaryota > Viridiplantae > Streptophyta > Magnoliopsida > Vitales > Vitaceae > Tetrastigma > Tetrastigma voinierianum. The sequence goes on along the minus strand of JAEQBH010004528.1, from coordinate 204,081 downwards.
ATAATTTTATTTTAATTATTTCTGTTTTTCAAAACTATTCTCATAGTTTTTGAAAACTTATAAAACATCATTTTTATGTTTTCTGAAAACTGTTATTCTTATCCGAATTTAATGTTTTGTGTGTTTTATATGTTTTTTTCATAATAGAAAAATTAAAAAAATCAAAAACAAAGTTCTCAATAATAATTTTGTTATTCTCTTTGTATTTTATAACAAAAAATAATTTTCAAAAATAGAAACGGAAGAAACCCTATTCAAACTATTCATTTATAAACTAATTGTAAACTATTCATTTATTCTAAACTAATTGTTTTGCTATTTAAACCCGAATTGCTAGTGGGCCTTTAATTCGTAACCCACCTTGAATTGAGTTGTCAAGTTTGGATATTTGGACAGACCGAGCTTCATATGGTGTTTACCTTCCAAATTTCGCCTCGACAGATCTTTAACTACAATAAATATATATATTTTTTTTTAAATACTCGCAAAGGTTAAATGAATAATTCAACACATAGAATGATTGATAACCACAAATTTCCACATTTATTTATAAGACTTTCTAGTTAATCATTTTAGCAAGCCTTAGTTGAAACTTACAAGGAAAAGTTTGTGTGGAAAAACTCTAAGAAAGGAAAAAATGCAATAGTGTTTTATGTTTTAGATTATTATTGTTTTTTTAAAAAAACTTATTAGCAAACCTAATGGTTGAACTAGAGGAAATATATTGTTTTCGTTTCTCCTTGAGAAAGTCAACATAATTGGACTTTTTGAGTGCTTTAATTGGTGTTATTTCAGATACGCCGGGCCAGTAAATAATCAAGGGTTTTATCAAGAATATGTAATTATCATTTGATTTCATTTGTTGGATATTAATCTCACAAAATTTATCGTACTAATATAAATAGAAGAACTTGATGAAATGTGATTTGATTTATGTTAACACAACATTTATTTTCGTATAATAATGTTGGATTGTACTCTTTTTTTACAATTAAATATTTTAATTACAATGTCAGACTCAAGGACCCTCCCTTCCTCTAAGGCCTATATTTGAAAGTTGAGCACTCTACTATTATAAGTTAGACTTGGATAAACAATTTACTATTTTAAGAGAGGAGAGAGTATTTTTGAATGTCAAGCTATAAATTTTAATCGTCCTAATTATTTGAAGAGGTGACAACTAACAAATATTTTTGAATTATTTCACGAGGCAAATACTACTAGTTATACGATGAATCTCCACTATATAACAATATTGTGATATGTAAGAAAGAGGTGACAACTAACAAATATTTTTGAATTGTTTCATGAGGTAACTACCATTAGTAATATGATGAATCTCCATGCATGATATAACAATATTGTCATGTGTAAATATATAATCAATGTAAGATCAGACTTTCTATATATGGTGTAAAGGGCTGAAGGTAGAATTTAACCTCTAAAGACTAAACCTAAGCCAACATTTATTTAACTTTATATCAACCCGAACTTAACCTAAATCTAGTAAATATCAATTGGCAAGGTAATTAACATACTAGTCCAAATTGAATTGAATTTAATATTTTAAAGATGATGATTTAAAATTTATTTTCAAGTATTTATAACAAAATTTAAATAATAAAAAGATAATATTTCAAGATAACAAAATAAAGTATAAATATAAGCTATACATTATATAAACATTTTCTATAAAAAAATTAAAAACAAATATGGGCTAATACTATTATACTTAAAAATATGTACTACACAATATCAAAGAAAAGATTAAACCATGTAACTAAAATCGAAGTCAGACTTAAGAACCAACTATAACCCACCATCCCAATTACAATCTGATTGCTCATTACGCACTCAGTGATTAAATTCTTCCATCCTTACTGATAAATCAATCCTACGTGAATAGTAAATAATAGATGATTTTATCAATGTTTTAAAACTATATCGAAACAATTTATCTATCCTTATGAGACAAATCCCATGTGAATAATAAAATAATAGATCATCTTTCATTCCTACCAAGAACTCAGAGGTCTTGGAGTGTAAATACAACATAAGAGGGAGGATGGAATCACCAAATCTTTCTTCATCAAAATCTTAGGAAGAAACTGCCTCGATCTCGTTCTTCCCGCCCCTCTCTTTAAATTCCCTGACACCGAGAATTGGGAAGACCTGCAATCCTAAGGCTTCCTCAATATCTCGAGGGCTAAATTGCAAACGAAAAGAAAGAGAGGAGTTCATGAAAGAAAGAAAAGAAAAATCTTTGAGATTGAATTTGTTAACTATAAGCTGAGAAATGGAGTTAATTACTCCGCCATACGGTAAACAAACTAAGAGCAAAAGTCTATTATCATAACCAAGAAAAAAGCTTGCTCGCCCAACTACCACATGGAAGGCACTGGTTAATCCAATTATAAGTCATCGAAGAATCCATGTCACTAATTTTCATTGTAATTTAAATACTAAATATCGAGACGTCTATCTATATTAAGAAAAAACCTATTACATGATGCAAAAGAAGCCATGTTACTCAAACAAAGTAAATATCTATATATTTGATTCCCATGCAATATTGCAATTACATTAAACAAATGTTTTCCATCCAATTAAGCCACCTGCTGAGATTTTTTATTAAAAGAATGTTTTCAAGTTTTAAAAAGGTTAGAAACCTTCCTAAACATCTACCAAAACAAGCTCTAAATACGGTCTCAAGTATCTGTGTCCCATCAGCGTGTACTCCTCGAGGCACAAGAAGGCATATACCCCAACTTAGACAACAACAAATACTATAATAATGGATTCTAAAAAAATCGTAAAGTACTTTTAGAATCACATGAAAACGATAAAAGAAACCACAAATTCATAACAAAAAAAGCCATTAAAAATAAAGCAAAACACATAATATCAAAATGAATGATTTGTCATTGTCATTAGATTATAATTTAATTTATTCTCTCTTCAAAAATTTAACTCTCTCATCACATCAAATAATCTTAGTGCTATCATAACTACCACTTTGTAAGATCATCCAAAATCATAATCGTATCTACTGTAATATCATTCCCATTTGATGTCTACTTATTTTTCATTCAAAGAATCGTAATGGTATTTTTCCTTATCTACGCCTTTAGATACAGCTAGCTTAGCCTGACTCGATACTCATGTCTTTTGCCATGGTTGGAAGATTCTAGGGTAGCAGGTCTGTGGAGTGACCCAGAGGTCCCACTGAAGCCTCCCCCAGGCACTCTTGTGTAAAGATGACACAACACACCAAATTTGCTGCGTGTTTAGCTGATGGATATTTTCAAGATGCTTACCTTAAAAGTAATTGCAGCATTTGATACAAAGGAAGATTCTAGCATTTGATCTTGCAAGTATTCACCATGAAGACAATTTACATCAATTGCAAAATGATTCTACTATAATGAATTTGTTCGTAAAATGTTCATAAGATTTAATTTGATAAGTTTTCAATTGCATACCATGGTGTCCTGGTCTATAAGATCTGATTGGGCATCTCAAAGCACGATCATACACACCTCTCAAGTTTCTTTTAGCAACATCATGCCAATCGTAAAGTTTTTTCTATCCGGCAAGAGATGTAGCAAACAAAAAGACATTTTATATTATACATTTCAAACTTAGAACAAATTACATTTATTATAAATCAACTCACTAAGGTGCATAACTTGTGGGTCAATTTTGGGAAGTATGGATATTGCCTTGTAATTGCTCGCACTATATCACTGTGATCCGGTTCCGTAAGGACACTATACAAACCTCGATGCGAAGGTGAAATAGCAACAACATTACTAAGCTTAAATTCAAAGACAAATATATGACCAAGAAAGATAAATGGACAAAAATTCCTCGATTAACTGTGTTAAAACAAAACATCTAAAGATGCATGCCCCTGGAGCACCTCCAGCGCGTGTGGCCCATTAATAATCCACTGACTAAATGACCTCAATATGGCTATACAAAATGCTTAGTCAAAGAAGCGCAATATGAGAAAATAAAATAAAATAATATTTGAGTACATGCTTTCGTGTGTTGTCAAAGATGCGTGACTACATGCTAATATGCGTTGAGTTTACATAACCATGGGCATTATGACAACAATTGACAACAATATTCAAGGTTGCGAGAACAATACTAAGAAGTTTGTAAAACCTAGATTCAATATTTACTCTACTCTATATAGTTGTTTAGGTACAAACTTTGGACAATAGTAAAGACAATTAGTAACCCATTTGGGAGTGATCTTGATAAGAAGCGTCTAAATGATTGGAAGGATCCACCTTAATGATTGCCATGATCACTTTAGAATTATCCGGGTTTTAAAATGATTTTCAAATGTTCACATAGGGTAATTCTGAACAATTGCTTTTAAACATTAGAGTAAATCACTCCCAACTCTCTAAAAGTCTATCCCCGGATGAGGCGCGAAGAATGTCGGGTTCTTGATCATTTATTTACGAGGGCAATGGGTAGGTCGATTGTCTAGTAACCATGGCGACTCACGGTACCAAGTTTACGTTTATTCGATTACCTCACCTAAAAGAATGCACCGCTAGAACACTAAACTAAGCTAATAAAACCATGGCCTTCATTACAAGAATCGAACCTTACATAATTACTTATTATTGTTGATATGCAAAAAGTTTATGTGGATGACATAATTTTAAACACACACACACACACACACACACACACACACATACATATACATATATATATATATATATATATATATATATATTCAGAATAAAATGGACAAAAGTTTAACATACTAAGGACTAACTTCTGTTTAAGAATATATGGCGAGAAATTAAAATGTGTACTCTAGCATGTGGAACAGCACCTAGCATTTCAACTCGATCTTGAAGAGTTCTTTTCATTTAACCTAGCCGCGCTCGTTTAGGTCCATCACTTATCCGACAATGAAACAAACCTTAAATACATTTTCTAATGAGATGATTGAGCCTTGAGACAAAAACATGCAAATGGTTGTGATTCCGTCATTAAAAGCATGAAGCTGCCATCCATACACTAATTTTTTCCATGTAGAGATATAATAAATAGAAATAGAAACAGGTGCCACCTAAGATTGGCTTTCTTAAAAAGGTAATAATACTATACTAAACAGAAGCGGCTCCCAAGTTAAAATCATGAGAGTTACTCGGGTATGTTTGATCCCAAAATAAATGGTAGGATTTCTCAAACATATATGGTTGTTTTTTATCCCACAATAATAATTAAAATAATAAATATGAATACAAATACAAAAAAATAAAAATAAACACAGAAAAAAATTACAAAACTGCTTGGAAAAGATAACAATTCTATTGAATCTTTAAAGACAAAATAATGATACATGAATGCAAAACACAAACTTACCAAATCCTGTGGAATAGAATTCATATATAATGAATCTGATCAGTGTAGGCAGCAAAGTGCTTCTTAGTAGCATAAAAGCAAAACCCACTTAAGCAAAAGTTATTTCAAACATCCAAATAGTAAGTTTCAATCAACTACTAACCGTCATAAGCATGAATTGATGACAAATTAAGAAAAACATAAAAAAAACCCTAAAAACAAGGTAATGACAATGCGAGATCTTTATATGTATGAACGATATATTTATTACTTTTATTATCATCATCATACGAAAAGGTAATGCATTGAAAAGTATACCGCGGTATATACAAGCAACAAAAATCAAAGGCATGAATACCCAAAAAAAAAAAAGAAGAAAAACACACACTCTCTGAGAATTTGACTAATCCATAAAGTCAGTGGTGACATAGACCAGTCCCTAAATGTACAGTAAACCGAGCCCAAAAAAAACACAAAACTTTAATCTTTCATCTGAATTTTCGCAATTCTCAAAGCTCCAAGTGAACCAGAAAAGACATAAAGGAGTAACAAGATAAACCAATATATTGTTAATATGCTAATATTAGTTTAACATCAATGATTTATCAATCAATACCTCAATGAACAATTTGATGTTTATAAACAATTGTCAAAATATAAATTGATAGCCTTAGATAATGGAGATGAATGCATTGCCAAAGATAGGATTTAATCCAATAAATCTAATTTGATAGCCATGAATCTCTCATTTCGGGGCTAAAAATGTCTCTACTCTCTTATAGCCAATAGATGTTACCCTTTCCAACGGTGAGAAGGAAATGATGATCCACCATTTAAGATGGTGATGGCTTAGTCCATTAGATGCTACTCATATTTCAGAGGATACATGTGAATACATCAAGGGAATGAGGTGGTGAGTCTGGTGACATAAACCAAAAGAGATAAGATAAATATAAATAGAAGCAAATTCCTCATCCAGAGAAAGAGAAACCCAGAACAACAGATTTAACAAAGAGTACCAGGTATGCATCAAAATCAAAAGAGTTATTACTATGATATTAGTAACTCACATTGGGGAACAAGCAGTGACTTCAACAAGCAAATCTGCCCCTTTAGATAAACCAATGCACTTATCCTGACAGCTACAATTTTCATCTTGGCTCAGGAGTTTTGGAGCGGGAGCTGAACATATGGTGTCATTCGCATTTGGTATTACAAAGACCTTCTCTGGTGGTAGCCACGGCCAGTAGACGTATTTTCCTTGCTTGTATGAGAAACACAAATGGCTGACTCACATGCCTTTAAAGTAAATTGCGACACCTTGTTCTGTGAATGCTCCCACATCGGCCAAAGGCATGGAAGATGGTCGGTGGATACAACTTTGTGACCCGTAGTGCGTGCATGCATCGAGGCTTCGTGTGAGGAGAGTTGAGAAGGCTTGATGTCCATGCACCAATGTTATCTTTTCTGAGAGATGAATCGTCCTCTCATAATTGGAAGGGTCCCATAAAATATGGGTAAGGTCATTACTTGCATGAGAAAGCGGCTTCCATGGTATGTAGTAAACTTAAGCCACGATCATATATCTCACTCTAGAAACGATTTCCATAAGCATGAGTCGAGGAACCACCACACGGACAACAAACGTAATACAAAATGTAACCAATTGCAACACAAGTGAAGTGAAATAAATATGATTCTCCCTATGCTTTCCACGGGTAGACAATATAAGACAATACAATTTTCTACTTAATTAAAAACATTCCATTTCAGCAATGAGAACTAAAGAGAGACAAAGTCGATAAAGGAATTCTATTAATTTTTTCTCCAATTTTCTTTCATTTTGTTCCACTTCCCCTTAAGCAGAAAGAAGAAACATTGCCTTTTCTTTCTCCACGGCAACATTCCTATGTAACACAATATAAAATTTGCATACAAAAATATACAGGCCTTGCAATAAACGAGTGACTATCTGACCTTATGACTAAGCTTGAGCAAGCATTGTGATAGATAGTAAATGTGATTCTCCACTCCACCAAAGTTGGGATAAAAGAAATCGGACACCATTGGAAATTTTATGCCTTTTAAGTCACCCATGGCATCACGATGTCTCAATAGCGCAATAAAGATAAGAATTTTGTTTGAGATGGAAGCTGCCATCCATGCAAAACATGATAGAACCCAGACGGGATGTAAAACAAGATAGCAACCAACAAAGCAGGCATATTAATATGATTAAAACAATAAATATCAATAAATAAATTTAAAAAAAAAAAAACAATGAAACCGTACATAAATCTCGGTAAGGTTATGTAGGAAATACAATGGCTATTAATCATGGTCACTCTGATCACACTCTTAAAACCGTCAGTCAAAAATTCTTGATGGCTATACCTTCTATCACCACTTCTCATATGCTTTGCTAAACTACCGGCTAGCAAAATGACAATGTGTGGAAACTACAAAGTAAGTTTAAATATTAACCATTCAGAAAGGTAAATATTAATTAATAGCTCTGAGATGAACATTTTAAAGTCGATGTTTACATTACTAAGGAGGTTTGAGGAACTGGGTGCTTCGGAGGAGGTCAAATGTAGACCACACGACCCTTAGGAAGGAAGAGACTGAAATTCTTAGATTATAAGAATGAGATTTACATGAAATTTTCTCCATCACAAAAAGAATAATATACACTCAAACAAGATTAAGTATAGCAACTGCCTTAGAATTTCCTTTTGTTTTGTTATTTTTAAGCTAAATGCATAAGCAATTGCGAAGAAAACTGTCTTACAAGATTTGTCCACTTGAAAAGGAAAAAAAAGTTCGAGTCCAAGTTGTATACAGATGGCGCTTTCTACAAATTCTCTTATTGCCCGAACTCCTTTCGAATTAGTCAATTTGTTCTAACATTTCCTAATCAGAAATTCTCAGTTTATCTCAGAACTAAAACTTTATCATTGGAAAATGATATACTATTATATTGGTATTTTTCAATATTAGACCATAAACTTTTATGGGTTTTCAATGTAATCCATGAATTTTTATGGGGTTTTTAATGTAGTTCATACTATAATCCAAAATCAAAATTTCAACAATAGCATTGATGTTAAAAGCATTCAAAGATAAACCTTATCCCTCTGTTTGATTTCCAAGAAAAAAAAAGAGAAATAAAAGAAAACAACATTTTCTCCCCTATGTTGCTTCTCATCCTTTGCTTCCAAAAAAGAGAGAGGGAAGGAAAAATGGAAAAGCCCCTGACATTGTGAACTACAAGTAAAGTGGCATTTTTCTATATTCGCAAATTATATTGATGAAAAACTAAAATTTTACAATCCAGAATTTTACTTATAGATTTTCTGTCTATCCAAACAAAATGTATTTTATACAAAGAAAACCTTTTAATACTTTCTCTCTATCTAAACTAAAAATATATATTTTATACAAGAAAACATTTCCTGTTTTCCTAACAGAAATTCAGTCCTAGCTGTAATCCAAACTGGGAATAGCAGGGCAGTTTTCAAATAGAAAGTCAGAGAAACCTATAATTGAAACTTCGCTTAATTTGCATTTAAATTACAAGGTAGGTCAGGTAAATCCAGCCCTCCGTTTGGATAACCAAAAATGAAGAAAAATAAAAAGAAAGCCCATTTTAATCAGCACATTACATCTCTCACCGTCTTTGCCACCAAAATCCAAAAAAAAAAAAAAAAAAGAGATAAAATTCAGAACAGCTAAAGTAGTATTCGTATGAGTTTATAGAGTAAAATCAATATTCTTAAACTCGAGCCCCGAGACAGAAAAATTATATTACAATTTGAAATTTTCTCATTTCAGCATTGTTTTTCTCGGCCATCCAAGCAAATAGATTGATTGAATTGGGATAGAATAGGTAGAGTACATGAACTCGAAATTGACGGCGCACCTTTAGGAGATTGACTCACTGAATGATCTTGTGCAAAAACAGATCGAGAATTCTTTCTTTACCAAACGAGATCGAAAATTTGTGTATAATGTATAAGTCGGCTAAGCTTTAAATATTGAAATTTTAATTTAGAATTGAATTCAATGGGGTTTATACCATGTTTGGTTTCACAAATGGCATAGATGATCTAATTTATATTTTAAATATAAAACTAACAAATGTAATTTAATTTAATTTTTTATTAAAATCTTCAAAAAATAATAATAGTTTAAAAATAAATATGGATTTGTTTTACATAAATAAAGTATGGATTATTTAGAAACCACATATAATTGTTTTTCTTTTTACATTTATCACTTTGTATGATGTTTCTTTTACAAAATTCAAACTTTATCTTAGAAACCCGTAAAGCCAATCGGTTTCATTCCTTTACCATTTGTGTCAAGTTTTAAGGGTAAAATCATATTTTTATTAAAGAAATTCACTTTTTATTAGAACATCTAATCTTGTTGTCTGTTATCATTAAAATTGAATCTAAAATTTAGAACTTTATTATTAATAATTAACTCAAAATAACAAAGATAATATTTAAAAACAAAATTAATTGATTCTGAACTTGCAAATCCCATTGTGCATTGGGAGACTACTATAAAATTGGTATTTTACTATCTATAATCTAAATGTTCATATACATACAGAGATGCGTTTTGGAGAAAGGTTATTTGCTGTAAATTTGACGAATCTAATGGGGGTTGGCATACCAGTGACCTGAGAGATGACTATGGGACTAGCTTATGAAAGGAAATTAGAAAAGAGTGGCTCGGTTTCTTCCAGAACACGATCTTTGCCCTAGGGGACGGAAGAAGGATCAATTTCTGGAATGATATTTGGTGTGGGGAGGAGACGTTGTTCTAGTTTCCCCTCTCTTTTCAATTTAGCCTTGAACAAAGAGGCCAAAGTGGCGGACATTTGGGATAGAGGCAAGGGACCGGTGTTGGTCCCCGACAGCTATAAAAGACCATCAGTATTTGGGGCACAAAGTGGGATGTGGGTTCTACAAACTCTTCATGATCAAATTTCCGTGCTTGGTGAAGATCAGCTTACATTGAAGGATATCAAGGAAAAAGGGTTTTGATTAAGATCATGTATAAAGGTTTTAATCTCCCCTGCCTTTGATTTCCCCACTCTGCTTGGTTTTGGAATCGATGGTTCCCAAGTGGAGTCTTTGCTTAGGAAGCTGCATAGAGTAAAGTGCTCACTTTGGATCAACTTAAACGTCATGGATTTACTTTTACAAATAGATGTTTCATGTGCTAAGAGGAAGAGGAGATCATAGACCACTTATTGATTCATTGTAAAAATGCTAAAATGCTGTGGGATCTTTTTTTGTCTATTGTTGGGATTAGTTGGGTTTTCCTACAATCGGTCCTTCACAACCTTTTAGCTTAGCAAGGAGCCCTTCGTGGGTAAAGCGCAAAAAATTTGAATACGGCCCACGTGCTTGTTTGAACTATCGACATCTTTAGAAATAGGTCGGTGTTCGAAAACAATGTCTCCTATGTCCAAAGGATTAAAGCTAACTTTGTTTCCAATTTGTAGACTTGGGCTAATCTGAATAGTATTGATAATACACATTCTGTTTTGGATTTCCTCATATGGTTGGGGAGTAGGTAGGGTTTCTGGTATTGTTTTCTGTTTGTTTTTGTTTTATTTCCCCTTGTTCACGTTTCGTGTACACTTGAATTCTTTTTCTTTTTTTATAATATTTGCTTCTTACTGATCAAAAAAAAAAAAAAAATACAAAGCATTGTATGAATGAAATCTAACAGTAAAATGGTGATCTGAATTTTTACTCTAATCTTATTAGTGAGTGCAATTCATTCATTGCCTGAAGGAACGAGATTTTAATTTACACTCTCTATTCCTTGTATTAATAAATTTATATAAACTTTAAAAATAAAATCATAAACTCATTTTCACTCTAAAAAATAAAAACTCTGTTGTAAACCAAATGATCCCAATGTGTGAGAAAGTTGAAGTTAGTGATGGAATGAGAGAAAGTCAGCACATGAGAGTGGCGAAGATGAGAGGAAGCTGCTAATTTCGATGATCTTTTAAATGAGGTGAGCAGCCTTTTATAGGCTTCTCAGATGATAAAATACATGAACCTTATTAATGAGATTCATTGATGAATCTACATGATTCATTGTTGTGACATGAATCTACACGATTCATTAATAAACCTATTAAGTTCATAACTATTTTCCATGTATGTGGTCTGATTTCACATTTCTGCCTCCCCTTGAATGATATTGCTGAGAGAATATACTCATTAAAACCTTACTAGGTAAAAACCCCGTGGGGAAAACCCTAATTGAAGGAAAAAGAGTACATAATTCTTATCCGTTATTTGAGAAATACATTGCCAAGAAGAAGAAAGAAGAAAGAAATGGTAAAGAGAAGAAGATTATACGCCAAAGAAGTGTACAATGCTTGCTCCCCCTTTTGTCTACATCTCATCCCTTAAGGCCAGATTGAGCCGTCGTAGTCGATTTTGGATACTAGTTCTTAATTTCTTTGTAGGTAGTACGCTGTAAATATCTCTGGCATGATGTGCTCAGCTAGATCGAAGCTTGTTGATCTCGATAACACCACGGCTCTTGAATATCATGCGTAAAGAAGAATTTTGGGGATATGTGTCGTTCTATCACCTTTGATATATCAGAGCCTTCAATTCATATTTATGCATCTTTGTATTATCTTCCATACAAAATTGTTGGTACTTCTCTTTGATAAGACAACCCACATGTTTTATGGATATGATTGATTATTGACCTAAGCCAAACACATTCTCGGCTTGCTTCATGAATTGTTAGGATTTCTGCATGGTTTGATGATGTAGCGTAATTGTTCAGCTGTGAACCGCCAAGATATAAGCGGTCTGTATAGGAAGACATAACCGTTTGTGATCGTCCATTATGAGATCGGACAAAACCACCGCATGCACGCCTGCAATGAGACTTGGGCCGAAGAGAATAATATAAACCCATATCCATTGTGCCTCTAAGATATCGAAATATATGTTTAACCCCTGTCCAATGTCTTCTTGTAGGGGAAGAACTATATCTTGCTAATAGATTTACGGTAAATGATATATCGAATTCGATATTACAGCGAGATACGTTAGATACACTATGACACTCAAATATAGTACTTGAGTTGACGGTTCTTCATCACATTTCCACTTGGAATTCGAAAGGATCCTTAATAGTTTCAAGTGATCTCACAACCATCGGAGTACTTAATGGGTGTGCCTTATCCATATAAAATCTTTTAAGGATCTTTGATATATAAGTAGATTGGTGCATAAAAATTCCATCCTTGAGATGTTCGATCTGCAAGCCAAGACAAAATCTTGTTCTCCCAAGGTCTTTCATTTCAAATTCCAATTTTAGGCAATTTGCGACCTTTTTGACTCTTAAGGGAGTTTCCGATGATGTTTAAATCATCAACATATACTGCAATTATCACAAGTTGTGACTGATATCTTTTTATAAAAATACACGAACAAATAGGGTCATTATTATAACCTTGTTTCAACAAGTATTCAGTTAAGCGATTATACCACATAAATCTGCTTGTTTTAAGCCATAGAGACCTTTGCGGTTTTATTGAATAAAAGCTCTCTTGGGTTAGAATATACTGTCGGCCATTTATGTCAGCCTTGAGTTTTTCATATAAATGTCATTATCAAGTGAGTCGTACAGGTAGGCGGTGATTACATCCATGAGACGCATTCCAAGTTTTTCACAAACTGCCAGACTAATTAAAAATCAAAAAGTTGTGGCATCCACCACAGGAGAATATGTCTCTTCATAATCAACACCGGGTCTTTGTGAGGCTTGCTTAGGCTAATCGTGCTTTATACCTAACAACTTCATGTGATTCTCATTTCGTTTTATACGAAAACCCCATTTATATTCTCACAGTTTTATACCATAAGGCGTGGGACAAACGGGTCAAAACTTTACGTTTTGCTAGCGATTTAATTCACAATCTATGGCCTCTTTCCATTTGGGCCAATCTTCTCGATGTCTACATTCTTCCATAGACATTGGTTCCAGATCCTCATTTTCATTTGCAACATTTTGCGCAACATGATATGCAAAAATATCGTCGACGATTATTTCATTTCGGTTCCATCGTTCCCCAGTCATAACATAATTAATAGAAATCTCTTCATTTCCATCAATCTTGCGGTGTATTCTCTTTGGAAGCCGGCTCATACGGAGTTTTCTTGGGAAATTTTCTTGGTCGATATTTACCTCAGCTTGGTCATTTATCCTTTGCTCCTTTTCATTCACGAGATTTGTATCTTTGGAATCAGCGGAGTCTACCACGCGCTTGGTGTCCGCTATCTCATTAGCGGTAATAAGTTGTCCTTCAGGAACAACAATTCTAATAGGAGCATTTGCAGCTGGTATATGTGACTTAGTTACTCTTTTTGGATCAGTAAATGCGTCTGGCAGTTGACTTGCTAAGTTTTGTAAATGAATTATCTTTTGAACTTCCTGTTCACATTGTTTCGTTCGAGGATCATAGTGGGACAATGATCTTCATTCATTGATACAATTTTGCTTAGTTTCTCCCCTTAATGTTAGGTAAAGTTTTTCATCAAAATGACAATCGGCAAAGCGTGCCGTAAATAAATCTCCAGTATATGGTTCAAGTATTTAATAATAGATGGAGATTCATACCCAACATATATTCCTAACCTCCTTTGAGGTCCCATCTTGGTGCGATGTGGTGGAGTGTTGGAATATCAGCATATCAAGTAGTAGATGGGGAAGTATTTGGTTTCGACCATGAACCAATTGTAATGGGGAGAATTCATGATAACTTATGGGCCTTATGTGAATCGATTGCTGCGGCATGTAAAGATAGCATGCCCCCATCTGCGAATATAGGAAGTTTTGCCCTCATAAGTAATGGTCACCACTTAATTAATTGGTCGTTTTATAAATGATTCGCCAAGACCGTGCAGTATGAACATGTGCTACGGGATGTTCAATGGTTATCTTGATGGCGGTACAATAATCATTGAATGCTTGAAGTGGGTACCGGCATTGTCAAGTCTTATAGTTTTAATGGGATTGTCACACGAAATTGAGCTCGTAGTCGAGATTAGTTGAGCTAGTAATCTACATGGCCTTGATTCTGTGAGTTGATAATAGGCAAGCGTGACCATCTAGTGACATCAATTAAAACCATAAAGTATTTAAATGGTCCACTAGATGGTTGTATAGGCCCATAAATATCGCCATGTATACGTTCCAGAAATATAGGGGATTCAATCCCAATCTTGGCTAGTGATGGCCTAATGATTAATTTGCCTTGAGAGCAAGCAGCACATGAGAATTCATTCGTTTGTAATATCTTTTATTTTTGATGAATGCCCCGGATGAATTCTCTATAATCTTCCATCATAATGGAGCAGGGATGACCCTAACTTAGGTTATGCCAAATATAAATTCACTATGATTAGTTAAGCTGGCGGTTAACTATTGCATGTGCTACCGATATTGCTAATATTGGTGTGGTATATGCGAAAAGGAACAAAATGCGGTAATCTTTCGGCCACACTTTTCTTTCCGAAACAATAATTAAGTAATGCACAAATATTGACATTGCCTTCGTTTGTAGTCTCAGTATTCTCCATTCTTGTGAATATCTTTGAAACTCAGTAGATTTGGTTGAGACTTTTACGGAATATAAAGCTGCTTGACCCACGAGCTTTGTTCCTTTAAAGCGATATGATGAGCTCTTCAGAGCCTTCGATTAGTTTTGCATTGCCACAAATTGGCATTAACACTTGTTGTTTGCCTCTTTAAGTAAGAGAAATATCAAATTTTTAAGTATAGTGCGTGCGTTGTTGCACTATCTATGAGGCAAAACATTTGCATCATCGACCAAATGGTTTCTTTAGTGATAATTCCATATTCTTCATTGAGGAAGTCGACGTATTGTCAAAACAAGTAAATAAATATAAAAAGATAGAAAAACATAAAAAAAAAAGCGCACAAATGATGAAAAGTATTTATTATAATAATTATAGCATGCATTCATAAACATTAAATATGTAGTTATGTGATAATATAAACATTTATCTCATGAAGAAATATGATCATCCTTGAGCCTTTTTCTATGATTCGTACAGCAATATTGTCTTACGGTTGAATAAAGAAATCAGCAACATCTAGATTAAATAAAATCATCAAGCGTGTATCGGAAGTACCACGCCGTTGATGAAATTTGTTTCCACCTTTTTCTCATTCCGTTTCAATGACTCATATAGAGATCAACAAATGTTTGGCGTCTGACGGTCTGCGACCAATGACCCTTCATTCGCAATGATAGCATACATTATCAACGATTTGTATTTGAGTCCCCTTGATCCTTTTTCTCATTTCTTTCCCACTTCAGGTGGCGAGATGGATTTTGGAATGACCACTCGATTGCAAAACGACATGAAGCGACCTTGACCCGTCCACGACCACGTACGACCCAGCCTTATATTTGATTATGGTGGCGGTCACATTCACTTGGGAATGGGCGAATTGATTAGGCGTGCTTCATGATTTTTCATTAGAAGTTCATTATTTTGTTAAGCCACGAGAAGACAGGAGATCAATTGAGAGAATTTCTTAAAACACTTTTCACGATATTGCTGATGTATGAGCAAATTCGATGCGTGAAAAGTAGAAAAAGTCTTTTCTAACATATCCTCATCGGTAACTTTTTCCTAATTTCAGGCGGGAGCTAATCACGGAAACATAGCGGAATTATATTCACTTTACTATCATATAATCTTGAAGGCATGGTGCATCCAATCATAACGGGCTTTGGGGAGAATGGCCCGAGTCTTTTGGTGTCATACCTCTTTGAGGTTATTCGAGAACGAGAGGATCCTTTATTGTTAAATATTCGGATTTCAGCCCCTCATGAAGGTGGTGCCGAAGAAAAATCATTGATTTTGCTTTGTCCTGATTGGATGCATTATTACCATCTTTAATTGTTTCTCCAAGGGCATTAGCTTCTAGATGGATTTCAGCATCAAGTATCCATGATAAATAATTTTTTCCAGTGATGTCTAATGCCACAAACTCAAGTTTTGCCAAATTTTCCATCAAAACAAAGGATGAATAGTTCAATGGAAAAGATGTATTGAGTTTTGAATAATATGTAATATAGAGATAAAGAAACTTTTACCTTAAAGAGGCGGAGTGCCTTCATGCTTGGCATGGGCGTCGATGCGATAACGTGTTATAAACCAAATGATCCCAATGTGAGAGAGTTGAGTTGAGTAGAATGAGAAAGTCGGCACATGAGTGAGGAAGACGAAGATGAGAGAACTCTTATTTCGATGATCTTTTCAACGAGGTGAAGACTTCCCTTTTATGGAAACTGTAGATGATAAGATACATGGAGCCTTATTAATGAGATTCATTGATGAATCTACAGGATTCATTGTTGTGACATGAATCTACAGGATTCATTAATAAACCTATTAAGCTCATAACTATTTTCCATGTATGTGGTCATTCACATTTATAACAAACTCAATTTAATTTTATTATTATCATCATTATTATGACCATCATCATCTTCTTAATTAATCCATTTCTTTATCTTTACTTCTTCTTTTTATTTTATTTTTTTAGGAAAAACTGGAAATTCATTACTGAGCTTCTAAATTTCTTTATCTTTACTTAGGAAAATAAAGAAAATGGAAGAATAAAGAGGTCAGCTTAACTGAGTTGGGTCCCAATAAAACTCACTTTCTATTGGACTTTTAAACGGCCAAGTTCCAAAATAAAACCCACATTCTATTGGGCTTTAATTTAAACGGCTAAATTTCCGATGGGCCCTGTAGTTAAGAGCAAGAAAAAGGGCCCACAACCGAGGAACCTAAATGCGAGTTTGATATTAAAGTAATTCATTAACCTTAAAATCATATTCATTAACTGTGATGTTAAAAATTAACTTTAAAATTATAATTGTTAAATACAGTTTTAAATTTATTTTAAAACCATAAATGATAAATACAGTTTTAAAAAAGAAAAAGATTAGTTTAATAAATATTTTGAAAAAAAGATTATATATATATATATATTATTTTTTAAATAACTCTATAAATGCAACTTCCAAGAAGGTCAGCCTGCTTTGAACTGGGTCCTCTCATAAGTTAAATTTTTCTCAAAGCTCCATAATGGTTTTTCTCTTTATTGCCATATTTTATCTAAAAGGTCTATATTTTTTTAATAAAAATAAAAATTTATTTATATCAATTGTGAATTTGGTATCACACTAATTCACATTAATTTGGTATCACACTAAAAGGTCTATATTTATTTAATAAAAATCTATATTGCTATCCTTTTCTGAATTATAATTTTGGGTTTCTTTGGATAAGTTATAACCGGTAGTTGATAGTTAGTGCTGAAGGTTGATCTAGATAACTTATAGTTGTTAGTTGATTATAGATTACTGTTTGGTAAGTAGTTGATTAGAAGTAACTGATTGAATTGAAAGTTAAATTAACTACATAGACTTGATAAAGTGATATAAAGATATTGCACGAAGTAATTGATTGAATTGAATGTTAAATTAATTATATAGACTCGATAAAGTGATATAAAGATATTGCACGTATATATATAAAAAGAGACCTAATTTTTATATAAAGACAAATGTTACCTTAGATTATAAAATTTTATTTATAGAGGATTGATTTTTTTTTTTGAAAGTTCAAGTGATCGATTTAATTTATATCACACTGACTACAAATGAAATAGTAAATGATATTTATTACATGGATAAATATTCATATTTAGATGAATATCGAATTTACTAAAAGAATATTTATTTTATTTTATGCATCCGTATAAAATAGTAAAAAAAATTATTTATGATAAAATAAAAATACTTGCATTATGATTTTAATTAATAATAAAATTAGCAACTTTTAATTACCATAATAAAGCCACAAAATATCTCTAATCTTTAATATTCTTTAAATTCAAATTTTATATAAAAATTATCATGATAAAGGACTTTTTAAAATACACTCTAGTTTCAAGATAGTAAACTGTGCCCAATAGGACTTAAACCCCGAGACAACCCCCTCTCCCTATGCCCTTTGCTTGTTTAAATGGTGAACGCTCTACCATTTGAGTTAGACATGATGAGCGATAAATTATTTTTAATAGTCGTACGTATTTAACCATATGGTAGAGGCTTGACTTTAACATTTCATAAAAGGCGGGGCATAGGTTAGAGAATCTCAGATTAGAGTTCCTGGTAAGCACAGTTCACTATTAACAACAAAGTATTTAATTGTAGAAAACAAAGGATTTTTTTAATATAATTGGTTGAAGATCATGTAAAATTTATATTTATAGTCTAATAAGTAATGAGAGTCATTTTTTTTTATAGCTAAACACTTTGGTTACAATGTAGAAAATTGTCCCAATTGAGACTCAAACACAGGATCCCTTACTTAATATGCCCCTACCTTTTTATTTTGAAATGTTGAAACGCCTCTACGCGAGCGAGGAATGATGGGCGTGTGGGAGTTATTAATTATTTAAAATAATTAAAATATTATTTTCTTGAATTTTCAAGACAGAAATGTCTACAAACTCCCTGAAGTAGATTGCGACAAAATTTCGGTTTTCTCCCTTTGATCTCCTTTCCCCGCACATACCCATTAGGGAGAGGATGGAGGAAATGTTATAAGCACAATATTTAAATGAGACATTTATTGGCTCTTTACTCCCTTACCTTATACGCTTGTTATATATTAATCTCATACCATAAATTTCTTTATAACGCATGCTCCTGTAGTCCGTTACGCCTTCTTCGCTCTTTAACATATCATGCCGAGAATTGGTTTATCTTCTAGTGTGTCTGAGCTCACCCTTCTAGTTGATTGAGATTGTCGAGCTGGGGTTTCTATCCGATCATCTTGCCTGTTGAACTTAGGTTTGATTTATCTTCCATGCTCAAGGTGTCCTGTTCAGTCGAGCACACGATATCCTGAGGCTCGAGGTGGTTGAGGTTGTAGCATGCCCATCCTTCCTGCCTGCAGAGCTTATGTCACTCACATGATGCCACGTGATTAGATTCGGATCACCTACATGAACATTTGGGTCGCTCACACAAATGCCACGTGTGTTGTAGTTTATCCCATTCCACTAACCCCTCCTAGCATCGTTTCAAGCCATTGGGGTTGAAATGACGCTAAACTCCTTGGTTATCGTGCGTTGTAAAAAGCCATTGTTGCACTCGGGATGTAACACCCCAAATTATACCATAACGGTTTTATAACATGTTTAGGGTATAATAAAAGTAACAGTATATTTGTCCGGAATAAAATAAAGATAAAAACAAAAGTAGAAATATGCATAAGTTAAATTAAAAAATAATAAAGAAGATTTGAGGATATTGTAAAAATATAAATTTAATTTCAAATATTAGAAGAGTTGGAGGACCAAAGTGAAATAAAAAGGGGATAAGATCAAATAAGGATAAGACCAAAATAAATATCTCATTTTGGTCTTGGAGAAAGGGAGAGCAAACACGGATAAAGAGAAGAAAGAAAGAAGGAAGAGAAGAAAGAAGAAGAAAGAAGATCGCGAGTATGGATCGTATAACTAGGTTGTATGGAACTATGAGTATGTGTATGTAAATTACGAGGTGTATAAATCTGGTTTGAGTGCAGAAAGTTTAGATACATGGTTTGGAACCCTTTGTTTGGTGTATGGTTTGGGTTTGGAAACTCCCGAACTCATTTAAGTTAGGGTTGAGTTGAGAAGAGTTCTGGAAGCTATAGGTGTGTTTTGGGAAGGGAATTCAGTTCTGAGAGTTGAACCAAGAAATTTCCCTTTATTTTGATCATACTATTAGTGGGACCTTAGAGCGAGTTTTTGGGTCAGAAATAAAGGGAATTTAGCGGTAAGTCACTCGGTAAATGGTATCCACATCAATAAAAATTGATGTTAGGCTTTAATTTCCGGTCGGACCGCGTAGACCAAGTTATGGTCTTTTTACTGCGAGCAGTCAAATGGGAGAGGTCGGCCCATAGAGGTCATGCGGTGAGGTCGGCGAGAGGTCATGCGGTAGAGGTCGGCGAGACCTCATCCAGCGAGAGGTCGGCGGACCTCATCGGCGAGAGGTCGGCGGACCATACATGTGACCGAGTTCAAGTCGGTATGCGGGTTTGACTCGTGTGACCTCGACCGGAAGGTCATAACTTCTTCTTCCGAACTCCGATTCGGGTGTTCTTGGACTCTATGGAAAGCCCATTGAGTCAAGAATCCATTCATATGCTTGAGGATGATAGAAGGTGTCAGACCGAGGTGTTAAATCGAGCTCAGCCAGGTCATCTCAGCTTAGCAAGTTCTGTTCAATCCATCTGAGTTTGACTACATATGACCTCGACTTAGGAAGGTGTTCGCTAACTCTTTTAGATCGAACTCCGTTTGGTGTTCTTGAACTCAGAATTCATCCATAGATAGCTTGATAAAATTGGAACTCATATTAGTTCCAGAAATCATGAAAAACAGTAGGCACTACAGGAAACATAGTTATTCATATAAGGAACGCCTATTATGAATTCATAAATAGCTCATAAGCATACATGGTAAGCATAATTAGTTATGCATATAAGGACATATGAAAAATGCAAAGATATAAATAAATGATTGTATATATATATCACATATGATTACCGAATGATAATAATTATTCGAGAATATGAGATATATACTGAACATAAAATACACATTGATTGTCTGCTTAGAACCTAGTAGAGGATAGATGGGCGTACTTTATTAGGAAAAATAAATTACACGACATATAAGTTCTGTTCTATTATGTTCTGATATCGAGACCCCGTTTGGGTCGATGACATAGATCCTGTTTGGATCACGGTGGCCTCGAAAGGGTCACCACACCTCATTCGGGCCTTTATAAGATGATCATTGTCTCGTACAATGATAACAGTGTCTTCGGGCCTTTATAGTTTCCTGTATCCACTTCTAAGGTTTATGTAGACATGAAACATAAAAGAAAATGACCGGTATATGTAAACGAAATGTAGAGAATATATGTGACCGTGATATGAGAGCGTAGCATTCATGCGATGATGAGTATCTGGGTTAAGAATAAGAAGTAAAGTCTGAGATGACATATTGAAAGTATATGGAAGATGACAAGAAATGAAACTTGTTATGAAAAGTATGTATATGAGAAATGATAAGAATCTGTAAATGTTATATGTTTTATATGCATTTGTATAGAAGTGGAGTGACCCTTAATAGAGGTCATCCATGTGTTTTAATTCCCACTAAGCTTAAAAACAGCACGAATTAATTCAATCGGGTGTGTAGGTACGAGAAGAGAAACCAGGAAGATAGGACGATCCACATCGGCGAGAGCGAGGCCACGCATCAATGGGTGCCCAACTAGAAGACCTTTGAGTCTATTTGTATATGAAATTTTTGTAAACAATATAAATATTGTAAATATTGAACCTTCCATATATGGAGACTTGTATATATATTTTGTAATCCTTTACTCTGAGGAATATAATACAAGTTAAATGTTTAACATTATATGAATAAACTAGCTTAAAGTTTATACGTGAAGAAAAAAAAAAAAAGAGAATGACCCCTCACTTGACATCCTATGCCGAGTTGGAGGCGTCACAGTATCAGAGCATCCTGGATCCGGTTCGGACCCGCCAATCGGGTCGGATCGGAGAAGGGGTGTCACATGTAGTGGTATCAGAGCAAAGGTTTAGGCGTTTCTGGAATAGCCTAAACATAGATAGAGTATAAGATGCTATTCTAGATAGAGTATAAGATGCTATTCTAGATAGAGTATAAGATGCAAGTCTAGATATAGTATAAGATAGAAAAGATAAAAATACATACGTATAGAAAAGTGTTGGCCTCTGATGTGGATGTCCTTGTGTTTTGTATAGATGGATCGTCTTGAAGAAGGCTGGCGAGTGTTAACCCGAGAACAAGGGTTATCGACTTAGAGCCTTCGGAAAGTAATGTACCCTAATGAGCCAGGAAGCCTTGCGAGAATATCGCAAGACATGGCTCGGGTTTGGACTAGATTGGCCAGCTCCTAAAGGCTTTAATGAACCGCAGATGAGACATGGGAGGCGAGGAGGAATTCCATGGGGCGAGCATGGAAGGGGTCGGCCCAGGGTGCAGTTAGAAAAGCTAGAAAGGGTGATAGAAGAGGTTAGATGCCCTCCCGATCGAGAGCATCATGTGCGATCACTAATGCGGGTGAGGCATCTGAT
This sequence comes from Tetrastigma voinierianum, assembly GCA_016808115.1. NCBI lineage: Eukaryota > Viridiplantae > Streptophyta > Magnoliopsida > Vitales > Vitaceae > Tetrastigma > Tetrastigma voinierianum. The sequence goes on along the minus strand of JAEQBH010004528.1, from coordinate 181,399 downwards.
TAGTGGAAACTAGTGCTCAAAAGTCCAAGGATTCCAAATCCACACGACATGGAATTCTTTGTCCCGAAGATTTCGAGGGCCAAAGTATGTTCACCAGAATGTGGGATTCAGTGTTCGCGATAGTTCCTGAATTTGAAGCAAAGGAGGAACTTATCGGTGGGTACGAATATGAGAAGAATTTAGTCACCTCGCAAGTATGCACGAATTGGTCCTCACGAGACATTTGAGTTGTAGGCAATTTAGGGGATGGACTCGTGATTCCATCGAAGATATTTGGCGCCCTATGACTTCTCTCCCGACAGGTGGATTTCTCAGTTGGTACAAGCTACAATGAAAGTGGAGAGACTAAACGGCGACAAAGAAAGATTTCAAGAAGGACACCTGGGGAACCGTCCTCCTCGGGAAAAAGAGCTAGAGAATCTCGACTTCGATCGAGAATATAGTTCCGCTCACACGAGGAGGTAGAAAGCGAGGTCGATGTAGCACATAGTACATGTAGAAGTGCTTCAGTGAGACAGGGAGAAATTCTTGAATGCCCTCATTGCCATAAAAGGCATTTGGGAGTTTGTAGGTTAGTGAAGAGCGGGAGGTGTTTAGGTGTGGAAGCCTTGATCATTTGATAGCACGGTGTCCTAAGGTGAGGGGGACAATAGAAGTCAACAAGGAAGTGGCGAGGGAGGAAGATCTCTGGCACCACCTTGGCTCGCGATCGAGGTAGGGGTCGTAGTGGCCTGCTCCAACATGAGAGGGACGGAGGCATAGTTTCGGAGGCAGTGGATGCATCCTATGCCTCTGACACCCGACAAGAGCATATGCTATGAAACACGTGAGGATCGGGATCTCACGAGGTTACCGACGTATATTTCGTTATATGATCTTGAGATGCATGCATTGATTGATCCACGGATCCACTCATTCATATGTATGCATTGAGCATGTTTGATGGATACCACCGGCGATTGGAGCGAGTTAGCGCCACGCCGACGTACGCATGTAAACTAGTTGGTTGGGCGGCGTTAGTGTGAATAGCATATATAGAAATTGCCCCATTGTTATACAAACAAGAGAGAAGTTTCTAGCTGATTTGATAAGCCTTACCATTAGAGTTTGACTTGATTCTAGGAATCTGGATTGGTTAATCTAAGCAGCGAGGCCAACTATCATTGATTGTGGACAAAAGGCCGGTAGTGTTGAGATGCTCGACCGGGCGGGAGTAATAGTACAAGGCGTTGGATCAGTGTAATGTCAGTAGCGAATCTCCCTTATCTGAAGCTAGAGGAAGTTGCGCGTGAGGGAAAGGATGTGAGACATTCTTGGCTGTGATACTTGACTCGAAGAGAGGTCAAGTTGACGTAGAAAAGATCCCGACTAGTAAGGGGAATTTCCAGGGATGTATTCCCCACTGAGAAGAGTTGTCGAGGGTATTCACTTGAGAGAGAGGTGGACTTAGCTATAAAATTGTACCGAGAGCAGTCCTATGTCTGGGGGCAGGTACAGGATGAAAGCTCAACGAATTTGAAAGAGTGAAAAAGTCAATTCACGAGAACTTTTTGGATAAAGTTTATCGACCAGTGTTAATGTCCCCTTGGGATTTTTGTTTTATTTATGAAAAAGAAAGGTAGCTCTAAGGATGTGCGCCGATTATCGGCGAATCAATAAGGTGATAGTGAAAAACAGGTACCCATTACCAAGAAGTCGAAGATCTTTTTGATCAGTTAAAGGGAGGCGGGTGTATCTTTTCGAAGATAGACACACGATGGCGGGGGTATTATCGATTGAGAGTAAAGGAAGTAGATGTGCGAAGGCGCATTTTAGAGCCAGATTATGGCCAAAATTGTGGTTTTGGTCATGCCATTTGGGTTATTATTGCGTTTGGCATTCATGGATTTGATGAATAGGGTTTTCCGACCCTATGTGGATCAATTTGTTGTGGTTTTTATTGATGACGTCCTGGTGTATTCTAAGGATGCATAGGAACATGAACAACACCTAAGAATAGTCTTGGAGACGTTAAGAGAAAAGAAGTTATATGCTAAGCTCAACGAAATCGTTTTTGGCTAAAGGAAGTTTCATTCCTAGACCATATTGTGTCTGTTGAGGGTATAAAGAGTTGACACCTAAAAATTTGAAATTGGTGTGAATTGGAAACCACCTGAAATCATGGCCAGGAACTGAGAAGTTTCTTAGGCTTAGCAGGATATTATAGAATATTTGTGAGAGGCTTTTCTTTCATAGCTTCTCCGCTCACCAAGTTACTCAGGAAAGGAATAAAGTTTGAGTGGACAGACAAATGTCAAAATAGTTTTGAACAGTTTAAGAGAGGAATCTTTGGTTGAAGCACCGATATTAGCTTGAAGCCTACTTCGGGAAAGAGTATACTTTGTATAGTGATGCTTCGGGCGGCTTGGTTTTGGATGCGTGTTAATGCAAGATGGGAAAGTAGTGGCTTTGCGTCAGGACAGTTGAAGCCACGTAGGCAGGAATTATCCACTCATGGCTAGAGTTGGGCTGCTTGGTAGTGTTTGCTTTAAAATATGGCGACACTACTTATGCAGGGGAAAAAATAATAGAATTTACACGATCATAAGAGTCTTAAGTACTTGCTAACACTTTTAGGGTTCGGTGAGACAACGGAGGTGGTTAGAGTTATTTGAGATTATGGTGCATCATATATTACAACCGGAAGAAATTTAATATAATGGCAGTGCTTTAAAATAAAAGCGTTAGTATGATATCCTTCTGATGCAGTGATTGGGGCTAGCGGATGATGGAGCTATGTTAGCTCGACTAGAAGCGCAACCCGTTTAAAGCAAGTGATTGTAGATGCGCAAAAATGATGAAGAGCTACGAGGAAAAAGTTACCGGATAGTTAGAATGATAATGAGACCAAGTTTTTAGAGAAAGAAGCTGAAAGTTTGTATTTCCATAATAGATTATGTGTACCAGATGATAAAGAGTTAAAGCAAAAGTTGCTATATAAGGCTCATAATACGGTATTTACCATGCATCCTGGAGGGAATAAGATGTACCAGGACTTGAAACAGTTTTATTGGTGGAAAGGAATGAAAAAGTGTATTGAGCATGTGTCTCTAAGTGTTTGACGTGTCGACAAGTCAAAGGCCCGAACACTCAAAGTACCAACGAGGTTTATTAATCCTTCAATTCCTCAATGGAAGTGGGATAACATTACCATGGATTTTTGTGTCGGGTTCCCTCACACAACAAAAGCGTGACTACGTATGGAGTGATTGTAGTTGGGGTACAGAAAGTCGGCCCATTTTATACGGTCGGGATTGGTATTCTATGGATCAACTAAATGAGTTATATGTGGATGAGATTGTGCGGTGCATCTTGTCTTAGTTGTTTATTGTGTCGGATAGAGATCCGCGATTTATCAAGGTTTTGGAAGGAATTCTGAGTTAGAGCTTTAGACGGTAAAAATTTGAAGTTAGTCTGACATTAAAAGTACGCCGAATAGATGGACAGTCAGAGAGATTGATTCAAGTGCTTGAAGATATACTTTGAGGTTGTGTCATGGAATTTTAGGGAAGTTGGGATGGTATATTCATTGATCATTGCCTATAACAATAGTTTTCAATCAACATTGGTATGGCACCATATGAAGCTTTGTATGGCTAGAATGTAGAACTCTATGTGTTGGACAGGAATTGAACAAGCACCAAAAGTGATTGAATCCCGGACATAGTAAAAGATCTGAAGAGAAAGTACAAGTTGTTCGGCCCAGGAGGTTAAAGGAACTTGGTGGTAATGAAAAGTCATATACGATCTAAAGAGGAGAGATATTGAATAACCAAAGTGGGGAGACAAGGTCTTCTTAAAGTATTATCACCGTGGAGGAAAATTCTGGTTTTGAATGAGAAGAAGGCAAGTTGAAGGTCTAGGTTTACTTGGGCCATATGAGATTTTGGAGCGTATTGTACACGTGGCTCCATCGATTGGCACTCCCTTTGGAGTTAGCCCCGAATTACACGATGTGTTTATGTCGATGCGCCCGGAGGTATATGGCTATGATAAATCACAAATACTACCAGTGCAAGAGATACAAGTACAAGAGGGTTTGTCATATGATGAGGAGCCAAAGGCCATTATGGCTCGAGAGGTGAAAGCTTGATTCTTGGAACAAACAAGTGCAGATTAGTGAAAGTGCTACAGCAGCACCACGATGAGAGAAGAAGCTACTTGGGAACGAAACGCTATGAAAGCACAATATCCGCAACTCTTCGAATAAGGTATGACTTTCGAGGACGAAATTCTTTTTAAGGGGGGGGGGGAGGAAATTGTAACACTCCAAAATTATACCATAACGGTTTTATAACTAACATGTTTAGGGTATAATAAAGTAACAATTATGTTGTCCGGAATAAAATAAGATAAAACAAAAGTAGGAATATGCATAAGTTAAATTAAAAATAATAAGAAGATTTGAGGCTATTGTAAAATATAGAATTAATTTCAAATATTAGAAGAGTTGGAGAGATAAAAGTGAAATAAAAGGGGATAAAGATCAAATAAGGATAAGACCAAAATAAATATCTCATTTTGGTCTTGGGAGAAAGGAGAGCAAACACGGATAGAGAAGAAGAAGAAAGGAAGAAGAAGAAGAAGAAAGAAGAAGATCGGCTGTAAGACCCAGTTCCAATTTACGGAAAAATGGCAAAATCGTAATTTCGATTACAAGGTAGAAATTTCGATTAAAAATCTAAAATTTATTCCTCTATCTCGGATGTGTGAAAGCGGATTATACCGTTGGGATAGTCTCGCCCGAGAAATCCTAGCCCGGCCCGCGAAAATTTCGTAAAATTCCGAGACAGTCGGAGTTGGCACGTTTTACGGCGTCAGCCGATTCGGGTTAAATAAGGTGATTTTCGATCTGACGAAAGTCAGCGTATAACCGCGTACTCACGTGCCATAAGTGGTATGGTAGAGAAATGATGAAATGGGCCCGGCCCAGAGATAGTGCGAATATCAAAAATGCGGGAAATGAAGGGACTTAATGGGCATTTTTGAGGAATTATTTAAGTCGTTTAAGATAAAGCATAGTGACTTGTCTTCTTCAAGCAAAGGAGAAAAGCGTGAGGGGAGGAGGCTTGCATAGGAAGCAGATCTCATTTTAGAGAGAGAGTGTCTTCCTTACAGGTTTACGAGCAATCCAGAAGCCAGTCGGCGGCCTTGAGACAAGGAAGCTCTCTGTGGAGAGGCTAGCCGTGGTGATACCCGAATTTGTGAGTTTTTGACAGAAACTCAAGAGGTAGGGACACCTACTTGGGTTTATTCTCTTTTAATACTTTGCAAATGTTTAAGTTGAATGAGGCCGTGAGGGGTCGTTTGATCGTCCAAAACTTTGGGACCGAAGTGTTGGATTTATGGGACCCAAATTTACAGTGTATTTGCTCACGGGCTTGTTTGGGTGTCTGATTAACGATTCATGCATGGATTGTATTGTGGTTTTGTATAAGGCGGAAATGGCGTGAAATCTTGAGTTCACAAAAGAGTGAGCTTGGAGTGAATGGATGTGTGTTTGAGCCTAGTAAAACCTAGGTTTTTCTTTGTTCTAGGAATAGTGACCACGAACATATATTTTGTGTGAATGTGTTTGGTTGAGTGATTCGATGAATTGCTCGTGTATGATCAATAGCCCGAGGAAGCTAATTTTGATGCTTATGAATTGATTTATTACATGACATGATTGTGTGATTGGATATTATGTGGATAATAATGCGTGTTTACGTATTTGCATGTGATTAGGCCCGTATTGGAATTGGCATCACGTCGTTAAATGCATCTTGACTGGAACATCCTAGGACTATGAGTTAGTGCGTGAGATGAGTCCCAGAAATGGTTGGAGGGTAGTCTAAAATATTAATTATCGAAGGGTAGTCAAATTAAAATATCAATCGTCAGATGACCCGATTGATATTCAACCGAGAAGGAGTGAATCCCACAAATAAATAACCATATCAATCGTAGGACGGCCCGATTGATATATACACACATCGGAGGTTGTCTGACTAATAAACAATAATTCTCATACGAGGCTTGGCGAGTGTGAGGAAAGTCGTCGAGGACTCGGGATCTGAGTTAGTCATGTAGGCGTTGAGTAGGATCATGCGTTTGCTTGAATGTATGTTTATTTTGGAACATTGCGCACTTAGGTGGAAGTAGCCCGCCGGGGCGATTCACTACGCGAGCATTAGCTCACCGCAATCGGGGATATATTTTCTGCGGTATACGCGGGGAGCGTGCGAGGGACGACTAAATCACAGAGGCCCAGGGGATTAGAAGAAGAAGATAAGTTGTGGCTTTGATGTATACATGTATTAGAACTTTTTTTAAGTTTAATGTGTGTATTGTATAAGAGTAAAATATTTGAACTCTTAGAACTATTGGATATAGTTGGATTCATAGTTGGTATGTATTTATGGGTATTGTAGTATGGGCCAAAGAAATTGTTGTGTATCCCATATTTGTATCTTTGTGATTATATTGAATTTGTGGGACCGGGGTTTCATCACCGGTGTGATCGGAATTAGAGCTCACGTCTGAAGGAGGCTCTGTCCTGTGCTACGAGAGAGTAGCGTTGGGTAACGGGCATCCACTTGTATTCCGACGAGGTTGACGAATGGAGTCAGCGGGACCTGGATTTGGGGCTACAATCTGGGTAGTAAGGATACATGTTTGGTTGTATGGAACTATGAAGTATGTGTATGAGTGCAGTTGGCCAGCAAATCTGATTTTGAAGTACATGAGTTTAGATACATGTTTGGAACCTTTGTTTGGTGTATGGTTTGGGTTTAGAAACTCCCAAACTCATTCTAGTTAGGGTTGAGTTGAGAAGGAGTTCTAGAGGCTCCACATGGGTGTGTTTTGGGAAGGGGTCACAGTTGCAAGTTGAACCAGAAATTTCCACATTTTTATCATACTCGATGAGTCGGACACCAGAACAGGTTTTTAGGTCGAGAAATAAGGGAATTTTGTGATGTCAACCACGGTAAATGGTAGCCACATCAATGAAATTGATGTTAGGCTTTTGAATTTCTGGTCGGACCCTTGTAGACAGTGCAGTGGCACACTCTGAATAGTCGAATAGGCGAGAGGTGTTCGGTGTGGGGTCGTGCGTGGGGTCGGCGAGACCTCAGCCTCCGGAGTCGGCGGCCTCGTGCGATGAAGGTGACGAGACCTCATCCGACCAAGAGTCGTGAGACCTCATGCGATGGAATTTGGTAGACTATCGGCCCGGGGAAGTCTGATGAACCTCATCTGGTGAAGGTCGCGAGACCACCAATGGCGAGGAGTCAGCGAACCTCATCCGGTGGAAGCGGAACTGTTCTGATCGTCGGCCAGACCTCATCGGCCCGAAGAAAATCGTGAGACCTCACCTTGTGTGACCTATTCAAGATAGCCCGTACGGGATTGACTATGTGGCGAAACTGGCACGGAAGGAGTCATAGCTATGCCAGAACTGATTGGGTGTTCTTGGACTCTATGGAAAGCCCATTGAGTCAAGAGAATTCATTCATATGCTTGAGGGATGATAGAAGGTGTGAGACCGGTGTTAAAATCGGCTCATCCAGGTCATCTCAGCTCGGCAAGTTACGTTTTGGTCAGGTCGAGGTTTGACTACCATATGACCTCGACCCGGAAGGTCATAACTCTTTCGTCCGAACTCCGTTTCAGGTGTTCTTGAACTCTATGGAAATCCCATTGAGTCAAGAATTCATCCATAGATAGTTTGATAAAATTGGAACTCATATTAGTTTCAGAAATCATGAAAAACAGTAAGCACTACAGGAAACATAGTTATTCATATAAGAGGCATACAATGAATTCGCAAGCCGCTCGCGTAAGCATACATAGTAAGCATAGATTAGTTATGCATGTAATGACGCTATGAAAAATGCAAAGGCCCATGAATAAATGATTGTATATATATCACATATGATTCGCAGGGCTGACAATAATTATTAGAATACTTCAGGATATATCACGAGACATAAAATACATTGATTTATGCCTTAGAGCACGGTAGAGGGATAGATGGGCGTTTATTAGGAAAAATAAGTCTGCGACATATAAGTTGATACGATTACGTTGCGATATGGGGCACGTTTGGGTCGATGACACATAGATCGGTTGGATCACGGTGGCCCGAAAGGGTCACCCGCGGCGCCCATGATAACACATAGGGCCCGATCATTGTCTGGAAATGCAATGACCGCGGTGCATCGGGCCTTTATAGTTTTCACATATCCACTTCTAAGGTTTATGTGGACATGAAACATAAAGAAAAGCCGGCTGTATATGCAAGCAAAGCGTGAGAGCTATATGACATGATATAGAAGCATAGCATTGCTATGCGATGATAGTATATACGATTTTAAGAATAAAGTAAAGAAATGCGAGATGACATGAAAAGTATATGGAAGATGACAAGAAATGAAACTTGTTACATGAAAAGAGTAATATTATAGCATGAGAAATGATAGAATACGCCAAATGTTATATGTAGTATATGCATTTGTATAGAAGTGGAGTGACATAATAGAATTAAATCCATTGTGTTTTAATTCCCACTAGGCGTAAAGCTTGCTTGCGGGTGTTCAATGGTGTAGGTACGAGAGAAGAAACCGGAAGGCCGGACGATATCGGCGGTCGAGCCACGCATCGATAGGTGCCCACTAAGAACCTTTAGATTACATTTGTATATGAAATTTTGTAAACAATATAAATATTGTAAATGTTGAACACTTCCATATATGGAGCTTGTATATATATTTTGTAATCCACTGCTACATTATATAATACAAGTTAAATGTTTAACATTATATGAATAAACTAGCTTAAAGTTTATACGTGAAGAAAAAGAAAAAAAGAATGACCCCTCACTTGACATCCTATGCAGGGATTGGAGCGTCACGATGTCGGGAAGCATCCTGAGATCCGATTCGGACACACCAATGGTCGGATCGGAGAAGAGGTGTCACCGCGGGAGGTATTCGATGGTCGATGGGTTCATGCTCTCGAGGTCAACGTGGTTGAACTTTGAGGTATCGGCGGCCTTCGAGCAATAATAGTACAGTTCCAAGGTCGGAAAGTGACATGGAGAAAGCTCGAATGAAATGGGCCGACCTTGCCAAAGAACGTGCTACCCCGACCACCAATGTGGAGAAGGTGACAAAAGTTGAGTGGTTGATAATAATGCTTAAGGGACAGAGATAGGCTACTTGAAATTTAGATGCCTTGAAGTACGAGACGGGAACAACACGGGATGGTCGAAGTCCGAGTAAGAACCTATGGAGGAAGGGTCGTCGAAGCGTAGGCGACAACAAGTGTAGAGACCGGGTCCTCCACGAAATGTACTTTAACCAGCCAAGGTACTTTGTTCTCGACATGGTTTTTTGGATTAATGAAAATATTGTTTGATAAGAAATTCGGTTAACACATATGTTTCTTATTATCAAGTAGCCTGTAGGGATTTATTCTTCTCAAGGTCAAGGGCCAAGTGCTTGAGGCATAAAGTCATCTCACGGAGAACATCTCAAGGAGAAATAACACATGCAAGGACTTATGTTGCCCAAGGCCAAGGGCCGTCAAGGGCTAGCCACCCAAAGCATAATATAAACATCTCAAGGAGAACATTACGCTTGTAGGGACTACCCAAGGCATGATATAATCATCTCAAGGAGAACATTATGCCTATAGGGACTTATGCTACCCGAGGCCAAGGGCCGTTGAGCGCTAGTTGCCCAAGGCATAATATAATCATCTCAAGGAAAAATAATGTAACTTTTATTCATGCATTTGAACAAGGGTATAACCGTCTCATTATAAGGGAGATCTACCAAAATTACTTCGTAAACATGGAGGAAATACCTTCTTCAAAAGTTAGGCGAGAGAGTTTCCCAAAGCGAACGCTAGGCTGTGGCGAGATGCAAAATGTGTTAGGGTCTTGGCCTTCCGAGGCATAAGGGCCTAATATGTCCTACCCTGCCCAAGTCATAGGAGCTCTACATGCGACGGGGCCAAGCAGGCCTTTGGGTGTGGGACAGCATGAATTGGAAAGAGTGGCCGATCTCTGGATATGACTAGCCATTTTAGCGGAGAAAATTACCTTAGTAATGACACTGCATTGATGATCCTCCCATATAGGAGGGGGGGTCAATTCCCTCTCGGAAAAGGAGAATAATCTCTTAATAAGGAGATCAGCTTGTGGGGACTTAGGCTACCCGAGGACTAGGCCCGTCGAGGCATCTCATGGAGAACATGTCAAGGTAAATTGCTTTGGCATGTTTGAGCTGGGTAGGTGGCGTAGTTTAGAATCACATGATTGCAGTTCATTACGCTCGACGAGTGACCTCGAGTTGTCGTTGTTGTTTTGTCGTTGCGATTATGTCATCCTCAAGCATGGCATACTGATTGCCCCTTTAGAATAATTCATCGATTGAAGTCGGGGGGTTATAGAGACAGGGAGTTGAAGAATTGTGTGTTCGGGCGAATAGCCTGCTTCATGGCCTGCAATGCCGTGTTCTGGCTCAAAACATCCAATTGAAGGAGGGTGACCCCGACCCTCTTCATGAGATCTTTGATGGTGTCGGACCTTCTCGTAGATATGAAATAGATTGGTGAGCATTCTGCTTAAATTGATGACACATATCTTGGGGGCCAAATTTCTCGGACAAACGATGAAAGGATGTTACTGAGTTTGGGGCGAAACAATGGAACCATGACAAGGTGGGACCCGCCAAGCTGGACAGAAACACCTTGCACAATAGGGCATCATTTCCTGTTTGGAGAGTCATGATTTGCTCATAATGCATCAGATGGTTGAAAGGATACAGTCCATCGTACCTTTGAAACTTTAGCACAGAAAAATGCGGTGGGGCCTCTTGGTTCAGGATAGCATAAACAAATGGAAACGACGACATGTCCCGGTCTTGCCTCTTGCCAGTCTCAGACTACTTTAGGGTGAGGGTCGATTTCCGTGGAAGCCCCCAAACTGCAAGTGGGTAGGCGTGAGACGATGGGAAGTTATTCGTGGACTTAGACTATGTAAGGCTCTATTAAGCGGTTGGGATGTTTAAGCAATGCGTGGTGGGGGCGGTATCTAAGTGAGGAAGGGTAGTAAAGGCATTTTGCACAGCAGCGTTTTCTTCGAGTAGAAAGGCGTTGGCCGCTAGGAAAGAAGCCAACTACTGCTGATGAGAGTTATGCTGCTCCTTTAGTCGTCTCTCTAATAGCAATTGGCGTTGGTCCAACGAGGGCTCAAAACTGAAGGGTAGGTCACCCATTGAGTTAAGGTGACGTCTTGATAACGATCATAAGGAGGGAATTTGAGATTAGTTCCCAAAAACGGCGCCAATGGAAAGGTCTCGGCTTTCCACAAAGTAGATCGCGACAAAAATTTTAGTTCTTCTCCCTTTGATCTCCCTTCTCCCCCCTTTGATACCAATTAGGGAGGGGGAGGAGAATGTTACATGTAGAATATTTAAATGGGATATTTATTGGTGCTTTACTCTCTTACGTTATACACTCACTATCATATTAATCTCATACCATAAATTTCCTCATAATGTGTGCTCTTGTGGTGCAGATTCGCCTTCTTCGGCTGGCTTCTTTCTCTCATGTCAGGGTGGTTTATCTTCTCGTTGTGTGAGCCTCACCCTTCCCGGTTAGGAGTTCGCGGCGGGTTCGCTGTTTGATCTTCTTGCCTGTTAAGCTCAGGTTTGCTTTATCTACCATGCTCAACGTGTTCTGTTTAGTCGAGCACAAGATCTCTTAAGGCCCAAGGTGTTTGAGGTTGTAGTGTACGTCTTCACTGCTGTCGAGCTTGTGATACTCACATGATGCCACGTGATCAGGTTCGGATCACCCACATAAACATTTAGATTCGCTCACCCACGAATGCCCGTGTCGTGTGACAATCCAATTCCACGACAATGATGATCTTTTATATGGAGAGATTGATAAAAAAATAGAATTTTGATATTTTAATAAGAGAGTTTCAAAAAAGCTATTCTAGCTTTTCCTTATCAGAAGTTGTTTATCCCTAATAAGTTATAATAGCTGATTAGAAGTCTTTACTAAACAACTTATTAGAGATGATTGTGGGTGAATCAATTTTAACTATATAGACATGATAGAGTGATATAAAAATAATGCACGTATACATAGAATAAGGGACCCAATTTATAAAAAAGAAAGACAAAGGTGCCTTGAGGCACACTCTAAAGTTTATTTCTAGTGATTTATTTGTTTTAAAAGGATTTTCAAAGTGATTTTATTTAGTTAATACCACATCATTGCATATGGAAATATTAATAATATTTATTTTATTTCATCCATACCTACAAAACAGTAAAAAAATAAAATCCATTTATGATAAAATAAGAAAAACTTGCATTAGGATTTTAATTAATAATAAAATTAAAATTTTAATTACCACCAAATAAATCTTAAAATACCTCATGATAACAATATTCCTTAAATTCAAAATTTTAAATAAAATTTATATGATAAAATGATTTTTAATAAAATCTAGTGAAGATCATCGCAAGGAAATTTACATGTATAGTTTAATAAGTAATGAGAGTAATTAACTATTTAAAATAATAAAAATATTATTTTCTTGAATTTTTCAAGATAATGAATTGTTTTACGTAAATATGGAAAGAAGGATAAAATAGAGAATTTTGACATATATATATATATATATATATATATATATATATATATATATATATATATATATATATATATATATATTTGACAGTTAATCACTTTTAATACATCTTAGTAAAGTAAACTGTCCTTGAATTTTGATATTTTAACATGTTTGCTTATGTTAAAATATGTTTTCTCTTAACTTTTTCTACTAGCCTATTTTCTTTAAGCACAGTGAATTTTTTGTCATTTTGAAATTGTCTCTCTATATCTCTTTTTATATTTTTCTCTTAATAAAGTAGTCATTTCACATAGATATAAGTTGTTATTTTTTTGTAATTTAGTTGTTCTTGCTTGATGCGTGGCGTGATTGTCATCGCGCTTTGTACGTGTGTGATTATGCAGTAAATCTTTGAGATTTGACGGGTGATTTGTGTCGTTTAGTCTGTGACGTTTTTGGTTTAAATCATTGGTGCGACGTTTATTTATGTTTAGGCAATTTAAATGAGTAAAATATATATGATAAAAAACAAGAAATCAAATCAATGGTCGTCAATATGCTGCAATGTTGTGAATTGTGCAATAATGATGATAAGAATCAGAGAAGAAAAACAAAAATTTTACAATACATAGATTTTATGTGATTTGTGATTATTACTACGTCAGCCAAACGATGGTTCAAAGGCATTTACTATCATTAGGCAGGGTTAAATAAGGTGTTTCTGATAACTTTAGGTATGGTCCAATTACGAAAATCACATACTGAACATACGTACCATATCATGGGGCAAATTTAAGCTTATCCCTAACTGATGAAAATAAGTCACGTACCATAACATACAAGGAAACTAAAGTCATGGGTATATTCCATTCAACGATGATAATATTAATAGAACATGTTAAATATATAAGAACACAGTCGATTAGATTATCTTATTAGCGGATCTCTGGTTTCATTCATACATATTTTTTTGTGATTTTGATTCTATATTTATATACACAGCCAACATTCTTAATTTGAATCGATGAAGTATATATATAAAGTACGAAGCCGGGGTTCAAGAAAGGGGCTCGATCTTGGATCAAAAATATGAATTTATAGAATGTCATATTTGAAACAGATTCTCAACTGGTCTCCAAGGCTATACAGGAACGGGTTTTCATTGAAAAATGAGTTTGTTTCCATTATTTCTAGTTGTTTGGGTCTGCTAATGAGGTAGCACATAGGCTAGCTACAAGTTCACACTTTTATGCTTCTCCAATGTATTGGACTGAACCTCTTGGATTCATCCTACCTTTGTTGACATCTGATACAATGGAGTAATGAAATATTGAAACAGATTTTTTTGAAACAAACTATTGAAACAATTATCTATTTATTTATTTATTTTTGAAGTAATCTATTGAAACAGTTATTAAAAACTATTTCATGATGCTTATAGAACAAGAAACATTCGAGGACACAGCCTGAGTTTTCTCATTCGGATAGCAATTTTTTTTTTTTTTTGGGTAAAGAAAAGTAGCAAACAGATAGGCAATACTAAGAAAAGAAAATGTGAAAGAAAAGATAATTTGAAGAAAAATAAAAAATAGGTTTTAAAGCAATAAATTAAATTATATAATGTTTCAGTGAGCTACGTGTTTTATTTGACATTTTAATATATGGGATTAAAAAATTTAAAAATAGGCAAAATTTTGAGAAATATTGATTATATTTGATTTTCTTTTGTATTTGGGTTAACTAAAAAAATTTCACAATGAGGTTTTTATAACTGAACCATTTGTATTTTCCCATGAAAAAATTATTTTCTTTAGTATTATTTTCTTTCCACTTTTTGTGGCTGAAGCTTAGATATGAACTATTCCTGAATCAATCTTGTGAAGAAGAGTAGGGAGGAAAACAAATTATGATTAAAGTGCGTATTGAAAAGCCCACCAAAGAAAGAAATGGGAAATTAGTTGAGGAAGAAATGATGGTGAGTCTCCAATCTCCATGACCAATAAATCAATCCTCCAACCAACCAACCAACCAGCGCTAAATCCAGTCAATGGGACGACCCCAGGAATGAGGAATGAGGAATTCCATCATTCCCTTTCCTTTTTACTTCATTCTGCTGTGGACCCGCGTTTTTTCATATGCGTCTCCACTCGATGGTGCGAGACTCGCTTTTTGTTGTTGAAAAACCATTTAAAAAAACGGTTTGGAGTCGCCACTTATTTTTGTTTTATTTTAAAAGGGAAAAACAAAATAAGAAAGAAAAAAAGCGCAAATATATTTCACGATAAGAAAGACAAGTCACAGAAAACAAAGTCACAGGTTCGGTCGGGTTCTGCCATCGGAAAGGTACAGTAGTGGTAGTAGCACCTTTAGGCTCGATATAAAAGCGGTCTCTGAAGCCAGGTTTAGGAAAATCGACTTTTGGTTAATCGATCGGTGGATATAAAAAAGCAGTAGTATCGATATAATATGCTTGCTTGAGACATATAGAAATGAATAGGCCGAATAAGTAAATATATGAATAAACGAAATTAGATGAGAAAAAATGTGTACGGGTGATATATCCAAAGCGCTACTAATTAGAGATAATGTTAGTGTAATAACAAATATGAAATATTCGCGTTTAATTGGAAGTTAGTTACCAGTTAGAGGTCAAATTATTTGTTAAATGATACGAGGTCTTAGGTCACGATCCATTTATATGTCGCCTGAGTGCTTCGGCAAGATCACATTTTATAGGAGCGCATAGAATTAATCAAGTGTTTTGAAATTTTGAAAAGCGATTTGAAATTGAAATTTTAAGTCGGTAGTTTGAAATTGGAAGTAAAATTTTAAAGTGAATTTGAAGCTTAAAATTTTGAAATGAATTTGAAGCTTAAATTTTGAATTGAGATTTGGAAATTAGGGTGGAAATTAAAACTTGAATTTTATAAATTTGAGGTTTAGGATTTAGAAATTTGAGCTAGAAGTGGGAGATTTGAATTTAAAAATTGTGTGGCTTTTTGAATTTTGAAATTGAGAAATTGTAAATTTAAAATTAAGAAAGCCCAAAAAAAAAATAAGAAATTGAAAAATGAAATGATTGAATTTTAAAATTGAAAATTTAGAAAAGAAGAGAAAATAAAATAAAATAAAATAATAAAAATAAAATAAATAAAATAAAATAAAATAAAATAAAATAAAAGAAATAAAATAAAATATAAAAAAAAAATACACGTGAGGAAATTGACTTTTGAAATTAGATATCTTGAATTTTGAAATTAGAAAAATATTATTTTGAAATTAAAAACTAAAAAATGAAATTGAAAATTAGGAGGAAAAAAAAAGAAAAATTTAGAAATTTTTTTTTGTTCAGACTTTGTTTTTTTTTTTTTTTTTTAGAAAATGAGTGAATAAATTAAAAATTTGAAATTTGTAATGGTAAAGAATTTTGATCGGAATATGTGGCAAAGGGCTTGGTCGGGCCAAACTGAGTCAAACAAATTAGCACAGGGGTTCGGGATATTATGTTGGAGAAAAGCTTAAATATGGGGGTGCAAGTTAATAAATTGGGCTGGTGGATGAACCTCACAGTATAGGATGTGCCTAAGTGGGTTGAATAAGCCAATGTATTGAAGCAAATGGATGGGCCTAATTGGATCTAATTTGATGAGTTTCTAAATATGGGATGGGCCTAAGGTAGATGGATTGGACCTATAAAGTGGGTTTTGAGTGGCAATAAGTTGGGTTGGGCACAAAGTAAATCAGGTTGGGCGCAGGAAGTGGGGCGATCATAATAGGTTGGGTTGGGCTAAGGTAAATGGGTTGAATGTTGCAGGAAGTGAACTGATGCTTTTAGTGCAATAGGGTGGGTTGGGTTTAAGGTAAATGGGTTGGGCCTGGGAAGTGGGCTTGGTCTAATAGGTTGGATTGGGCCCCTAGAAGATGATGGGTTGGGCGCAGGAAGTGGGTTTAGTGCAATAGGTTGGGTTGGTTTTGAGTAAATGGGTTGGACACAGGAAGTGAAACTTTGGTGCAATAGATTCTTGGGTTGAGCAGAAGTGGGTTTGGTCACAATAGGTTGTCTGCCGAAGTTGATTGGAAACAAGCGAATGAGTTTGGTTTTGGTTAGGCCCTTGATCCTATTGGGCTTAGGCAAATGTGTTAGACTATTGGGCTTAGGCAAATGAGTTTGGTTTAATGGGTTAAACTATTAGGCCTTGATCCTATTGGGCTCAAGCAAATGAGTTTTTTTTTTTTTTTTTTTTATAAATTAGGCAGATACAATCAATTTCTTAATAATAATAATGTTGACAATAATGGTGCATAATATTAATATTGATAGATAAATGAGATAATATTATAAACAAGGAAGAGTAATGAAAGTAATTACAATAATTTAGTGAGATAAAAGACTAAGTAAATATGAGACATGATTTGAGTGGATATAAATGGCATAAATGATATCAAATTATTAATGTCATGAATGTGTGCAGTATGTGGGAGTGATTGAAATAAATAATAACAAAGAAAAAGACATAAAAATATTGAAGTGATAGTGTGTGCTAGTGAGGAGGGCAATAAAATGACATCAAGACTCATATTTACCTAGGAACAGTTCCTAACTCATAAAACACACCATATAATTTAACCTAATTTGAATAACACCCAAACATGAAACAACCAATCACCTAAACATCTTCAAATAAAAAAAAAATTAATGCATATTCTTATAAACGGTCTTGAAAACATCTTTAGATAAATCAAAGGATACATAAGGAACAAAACAAATGAACTATTATGTCTAGTAGCATCACAAATATAACTAAATAATCGAAAAATAATTAAAGATGACGGTAAACTTACTATATGGTTGCTACTCCACCAAAAATCTCTTAAGAAGCTTCCTCTCTCCATAACAGAACTAGCAATTGTTGACGATAACTATCAATCGCTTAAAAAACTTTTGCACGTAGACTCTGCTTCCAGGATGCTGGATGCTCTCCTCACCCTTTTTGCTTCTTCCCCCCGTTTTTCTCTCCTCCTCATAACTGCTTCCACCTCCCTTCTTTTTCTTTCCCTTTTTTTTTTACTTCCCTGGTTCTTCTTTCCTTTTTTTTTTCTTTGTTTCTTCCCTGCTCTCTCTCCTACCCGTTGTTGGCTCCCCCCTGCCTACTCTCTTCTTCCTTCCTTCTTTTTCTTTCCCTTGTTTCTTCCCTCTCCTCTTCCTCTCTTACCCGTTTTTGGCTCCCCCCTTACTACTCTCTTCTTCCTTCCTTCTTTTTCTTTTCTTTTTTTTTCTTTTCCTCCTCTCTTCTCCGATCTCTCTCCCTCCATCTCCTTACCTTTTCTTTTTTTCTTTTCTTCTCCCCCTACCTTTCCTCCTACCCGTTTTTGGCTCCCTCTGTTTTTTTCTTTTTTCCTACTTCTTTCTTCAAGAATCCTCCTTTCACTCTTTTTCTCCCCTCTTTTTTTTTTCTTCCTCCTCTGCTTCTTCTTCCCCCCACGTTTTGGCTCCCCCCACTTCCTTATACATCTGCATACCCAAAAGTGCAGTTCAACAATAACTATTTTTTGCCTTTTTCAATTCATCCAAATCCCCAAGTGCATCTACAATAATTTACATAAATATGTATATATTTTTACCAATGAGTTGAAGAAATCACACAAAAATATTAGATTATTCACACTGAATTCATTTGATTCAGAATCGTTTAGTGCAAATCTAAGAACAATAAAAGAAAAATGGCAGAATTAGATCATATACATTATTACTGAAGGTAACAATCGATCATCGGAGAAAAGAGAAGAACTAGCTGGGCATCATAAGGAAAATAAGCTCATGCGTCATGACTCACACTGAGTATACTATTACAAAGCAAGGTAGCACAGACCTTGGGTTGAATACCAGTAACTCTTTGTCGTCCGTCATCCTCGTCAGCGATCCGCCGCCGCTGCCTATGGCTGTTCTGCCGACAATTGAATCGAATCCGCCGTCTTCCTTATCCACATCGTCCTGGTCGCTTCCCATTCGGCCGGCCACCACTCTGCACACAAGCATCGCTCTCTTGACGTTCATGAATCGGAACTCGTCTTCGATGTCGTCCGGAATCGTGGCGTGTGCTCTCCAGCTGGTGGATAGCATGGAGATTCCGTCCAGTTTCTGTGAGAATCCGCTTCTGATGATCCCGCAGATGCTACAGTACTGGTGGTTGCAGAGGCCGGAGTTTCCGTTTTGCCCCAAATTGCAGAGGAACGTTGAGCAGTGAAACCTAAGGAGCTCGTTGCCGTCGGCGTGCCTCGTGCCTCGGACGCCCACCTGACCGTGCCGCTTTTGATTTGACGTGCTCTCTGTACTCCTCGAATCTCCCCAATATTTTCGTGCTGTTGTGGATTTTCAAGATCCGGTGAATTTTCGGTGTCTTCTCGGTGTCGATCCAACCGGTTTTGAATATGATTCGGACGATGTTATTCCCATAATCTCCGTCAATGAGCTCCGAAACCGCGTGTTTCAGAGTTTGATGCTGTTCGAGAATATGCGGTTTCTGAAAGATTTCGCCGCACGCCGGACACGGAAAGATATCGTTCCGGAGAGGAAAGAACTGATGATCGGCAGAGATATCGGACTCCAGGCGAGTCACAACCGGAATTTTCCGTTGAGAATCCGACACAGCCATCGTTTCAGGCAGAGCGGCGGAGACCACAGAGTGCATAGAGCATCTGCCGGAACATACCGTCGCCTCCGCCGCCTCCTCCGCCGTCAGTTGCGCGTCCAAACTTGCCGTGCAAGGTTTGGAAGTAAAGATCTTCTTCAGATAAATCCACGAAGACGAGATAGCATTTCGCCGTCTTCTACGAGATTCCATCGGCGAAGGCTGGAGAGACGACACCGGCGACACCTTCCTTTTCCTCGACGGCCGACGGCCGCCGTCCTCCATGGTAAACATAAAACATCCGAAATGAAACAGAAGTACAAAAACACATATAAACTTGCTGCTACTACAAAAGGATTTTAACGTAGCCATCATAAAAAACTGAATATTGAATCTTGCTAGAAGACTTCTAACCGCCACAGAGATGCCTGACCCCCACGTCATGCTGACCTAATTTCAAAGAGAAAGAGAAGAGAAGAAAGAAAAGGTCTGAGAATGAGAATTGTATTTTGGATGATGAAGAAAAGAAAAAGAATGAAGGTAAGCTGACCGAGGTGGGGACATGGAAGAATAAAGTTTAAGAGCAGGTGGGACGCAACTTAATAGCATCATCTATCAGAAACTTTTTACAATTTTTCATCTTCGATATTAGAGATTCATTGCTTGATTTTCTTTATATAATACATGGCCAGTATAACAAAATAATAATAATAATAATAATAATTCCATCTACAGTAAAAAGTTTAACCGTCGGTAATTCTATTTTACAAAGATTATATTCCTTTGATTTTCTTAACCCTGCAAAAAGAAATTATACCCTAATAATAAAGTAAAATGCAGAAGAACCGATCGGTTTACTTTTTTATTTTTAGGTGGTGTTTGTTTTTTTTACTTAATATTGAATAAAATTTTTTTTGAGCTTAATGATGAATAGTACTTAATAGCATTAAGTATTAAGTTGTTTGTTTTTTAACATTGAGTAGGGATAGCAATGAGACGGATTATTTTGGGTTCACGTCGCAATACCATTTCTTAAGGCATGTTTAATTTAATTTGTCCCGGTTTTAACGGGTTTGGGTTTATTTTCTCAAATACGAGACGGGTTCAGGTATTATTGCTCTCTGTAAAACCCGAAAAAATTAGAAATTTTCAAAAATAGTAAAATGTTAATAAAAATAATAAATTGTTATAAGGGTTCAAAAAAGCTTAAAATTACCAGATACCGGATAATGGCAATTTGCCCAGTTAAATTCGTATCAGCGAGAAATCTAGCGTGACTAAAAGTTTCGTCGAATTACAGGACAAGCGGAAATTTTTCGATTTTTTGGGTTATAAGTTGTTGAAATGGCTAGGGGTCGAAGTTTTTATGAAAATCTCGAAAATCGAAGCATAATGGATTGTGCGAAGTTAAGTTAAAATAAAATTAATTTGAAAAGAAGAAATAAGTGTTTGAGGGTATAAGGACCGAATGAATGATATATGAATTATGTATCAAATAATAATAATAAGCCCACGTCGATTATATTTTAAAAATATTTTTATTATTTTATTTTTATGCTTTAATACTTAAATAATAATAATTATTATAATATTTTTAATAAATAATTATAAAATTTCATAATATTTTTATCTTTATGAAAAATATTAATTTTAATATAACTAAAAATAAAAGCAAATATAAAATTAAAATTAAAAATAAAAACAAAAATAAAATATAAGGGGTGAGTTTGGGAATTTTCCGAAATGCCAATGCAGTCTCATTATTTTAAATGAAACAAGTTTAGGAATTGAAAAAAATCGCAGTCGAATAAGTTTATTAAATCGCAATAGTGTATATTAGTAAAATTTCTTGCTTTGTTGAAACTGATGATTTAGTTTTAGCATTTTTGTCTGAAATGACTTTAACTATAGAAAAAGGCCCAAATATTTTTCGCTTTTTACGTTAAGCTTAAAAAAATTCGATAATAAGTCGTAAAAATTTAAAAAATAAACGAGCTTATCTTAAAAATTATTGACTTCAGCGTTAAGTCAAATAAGCAATGCAACACTTTCCTTCCATTTCCTTTCATATTCTACTCCTTTCTCTTCATTGAGATCTTAAACAATTATGTGACGTTTTTATATTGATTCCGAATTGTTTTCTTTTTGTGATGTGATCCCTCTGATTTTTACTATTTTTATGTCCGAAATCGAGGGAGGAAGTTCCAATTTTGTTAACTTTTTAAATAAAATTTATTACGATCTATATTCATAATGATGTTTACTATATCAAGAAATTCTACTGTTAAAACCAAATTTAAATTATTATTTTTGAATAAAAATTATAATATGATGCTTTTTATTAGAAAACTTAATTTAAAAAGAAAAATCAAGATATCATTAAAAAAATCTATATTAAATGTGAAGATTTATTTAGAATTGTTAGAATAGACACGAAATCTCAATTATTATTTTTCTTCAGAAAAATGTTTTCTAAATTTTCTTCTACAGAGGAACATGCATTTTTTCAAGAATTCGACACATGAAAGTTAATGCAACTATTCACCTTTTAAAGGCAATAGTATAGTATATTTCTATAGTTCTTTCCAATCTAATTTTATATATATATATATATATATATATATATATATATATATATACTCTGCTGCTATATATATATATATATATATATATATATATATATATAGTATAGTTTTGATTATTTGAGGGCGGTCCACATGTTTCACATTTTGTCATACGTGGGGCCGTCGTGATCTTCCCTTTTCCCTAAAAAAATTCCACTCTTTCATCCCTTTGTCTTTTCGCTTAAATTATAGCAGCGGATTGCAACATTTTTACTTATAATATTTAGCCAAAGCCCACCCACCCAACATCTTTTGGAAAATCTAATTACAAAAAAAAATTTAATAAATAAGGGAAGGTTTTATTTTACTTATTAGTTATAAAAGCTTTATTTTGTTTTCCCTTTTTCACAATTCATTTCAAATTTTAGGAGAAATATTCGCGTTACGATTAAAAGGGATGTTAGCGTTGCCCTACTTGTGAAATAACAATTTTATATTTTTTTTTTTCCTTTTATGTTTTAACTTTTTTTTTATATATTACTGTAATATGGATTTATGCTTCAGCCAATTAGAAAAATATATTATTGGATGAGTGTATAATGGTATGTAAAACTATACCAAAAATGAAAGCTATTTTGGTTGATCAAATAAAAATTAATTTTTCTTTAAATATTTTATTTAAATTTCATTTTTAAATGGAATATAGGTATTATTTTAGAGTATTACCGACTCGTTGTATTATGTGATATGTATAGATTGTTTAACAATGTTGTCTGAAAATAGCTAAGGTACTACATTAAAATGTATATTTTTATAAATTTAATTGTTATTCAGTGGTTCCTCGTGACTTTATTTTTCCTAGGAATAAAAATGAAGGCATATCTTTTTTTTTTTTGACCAGAATTGAAGAGATTGACTTTGAGGAATAAGGTTGGTTGACTACTTGATGGGAATAAGTTCTTCTTACGAATCTTTGCCCCAGGTATCTTTCAAACGCTTTAATCACTTTTCCTTTTTTATTGGCTCTTTTTACCACAATAAAGCGAGAAAAGTTGCCGTTTCTTGTTTGGAATTCATCATTTATTAAATATGATAGTAGCATCTATTATAATAATACGTTAAAACTAATACTATATCTATTAATATAGTGAAGGGTTTTTTTTTATTTTTTTTTATTTTTGACTTTTTAAAACCTTCTAATTTAATTTCTTGATCATTTATTGGACTCTTTTTACCACAAGCTGCCGACATTGTTGGAATTCATCACTGTTAAATATGGTAGTAGTTAAACTATTACCATGACATATCCAATCTATTATCATAATACATTAAAGCTACTACTCCATCAATTACCATAGCGAGGGTTTTTTTTTTTTTGAAATTTTGACTTTTTAAAACCTTCTAATTTGATTTTTGATCATTTATTGGGCTCTTTTTACCACAATAAAACAGAAAGGTGCCGACAATGTTGGAATTCATCACTGTTAAATATGGCAATAGCTAAACTATTACCCAATCACCTATTATCATAATACAGTAAAGTTACTACTATAACTGTTTCATGAGGGGTAATTTTTTTTTTGAAAATTTCAACTTTTTAAAACTAAAAAACCTTATAATATGATTTCTTGGTCACTTATGTACAAATGATTTGATATGAAGGTAAGAAAACCCAACTTTTCCCATATAACAAGACTATTGGGTTTATATACTAAAATCCAATTATAGACTTATACATGACTTAATAAGAGTGGGAGTCATCGCGCGCAAAAGAAATGGGCCGAAAGCCTAATTTCAGTACAAATCGATGGCTTTGCCCTTTGCCCACATACGGTTTTGCTTCAAATAATTTGTTTTTGTTAGTCTAAATAAAAATCTTGATTTTTGTGTATTTAAAATAAAAACGGTCCAAGTTATAAAATCTAAGTTTACAACGGATTTATTTTGAATTCAAATTCAAATTATTAAGTTTGCATTTAATTCGTAACGTTTCGCTTTAATTCTTACAATTAAGATTGTATTTAATTCGTAACGTTTTGAGTTAATTTTTATTATTAATGGCCAACAAAACATCTTTTCAATCTCCACTTTTTTTTGAGTATCTATCTTCATCTATGTTGTTCCTGTTCCAGAGTTCGTTCTAGACTCTGAAGAACTATTGTATCTTGGGGAATTAAATTCCTAAGAACAGTGTTTTACACACGCCTCAATTGATTTTGTTTTCTCCAAACTGGTGCTCATTTACATGGAGTATACCGTGGTCTTGAGCACATCATTTAACGATCTTGATTCTTGTTCTTAACCATTTTTGCTATTAGTGTTAGATGCGTTTCGACGTCCTCTGTTTGCACCTTCCCAACACTATATATGAATTGGTTTAAAAGGGATAAAAATAAAAGTTATTTGTAAAACAAATCTCTTATTTTTCTAATCATAAATATCCTCATTTTAGACAAAATACCCCTTAATGTGTTAAAACCCAAAAAAATGTTACAAATCTAACCCCTTTTGTGAAAATCCAGAAAAATTATAAAGGATGTATTTGTGAGCAAGGGAATTTATTAATTACATTTGAGCTGGTTTATGAGAACATTCTTGTCGTTGGTGTAACAGCAAAATTTGAAGGGTGTCAGAGTCGGGTTTATGTGATTCATCGTATTAGACTTAATTATCGTTAAGTTAGCATTTGAACAAACTTGAAGGAGTTAAGTGGGGTTTTGTAGTATAATAAAGCGGCTGGTTGACTTGTATCAGATTGAATTTATATTTGAATAAATTTGAAAAAAGTTAAGTCGAGGTTTATATAATGGTTAGAGGGGTAAATTTGTTAAAATAATGTAAAAATATATTTACTTTTTAGGTTTTAAGAAAATAGGTTAGACTTACAATTTTATTTTATTTTGTTGCTTTTTGTCCCTTTTAAACCCGTACCCCTGTATAAATAAAATAAGAAAATGGTTCTAATCTGCAGTGAAATCCAAAGGGGGTTGGATCGGATCTCCATGAATGTGAAAGTGAAAGCGAAAGCGAATGTGGTTCGATCCCATGTGCCACTTTCCTTGTGTCGGCCATGAATAGGATTAAGATAACACGTGTTTGGTTATGCCAAGGAAATTAGATATAAATTAAATTATTCAAAAAATTACATAATTTTAGAATATATAATTATTATATTAATGAGTTAAAATAAATAAAATGAATTTATAACAAATAAAAAATAATATATTAAATTTAATTTTACTTTTATTTTATATTTTATTTTATATTTTATTTTCATAGCCTAACAATCAAAGACAAAATTTTAAGTTATGTTTGGTTTCTATACAATTTGAGGGAAAATATAATAAATAGAAAATAGAGAGTAATTTTTCAAGTAATTTTGTTTATATTTAATTTTTTATTAGACAAACGAAGCATTAGTTTTTTCTTTTTTAGCACTTTTGAGGAATTAAACACAACCGAAAATAAAAGGAAAGAAAAATAAAAGAAAATAAAAATAGTGTTAAATGAGACATCATTTTTATTTGGTATTTCAAACCTATTTTATTTATTTTAACTCATCAATATAAAAAAGAAAAAACTCCAAAAGCTTTTAAGTAATTTTTATGTTTGATTTTTTTGAAAGTTTTTATTACACAATTAAGCATAAAAAACAAAAAAAAAAAATATTTCTTTAATAATGGAATCTTGAATAATGAACGCCCGTGCGTGAATAGAATACAGTAAAGTTTGGAAGCATAAAATTAAAGGGAAGCAAAAGGATGCATGTCACATCTACACTAGATATGAGATAAATTTTTTGATATTATATAAGTACGAGCTATCTCAATCTAGTAGACGAGTTTTAAAATCGTGAGGGTCGGCAGGCGAAAGCGAACGATATCTATGTCGTGGTAGAATTGTTATAAATGGTTTTAGAGTCGATCCTGGGCTGCTCCAGTGTGAAGTGCATTCGGTTTAGCTCTATAGGAGGGGTTTGTTTATTTGATCTTGCAATCCTATAATTAGGCCTGTCAAAATTCAACACGACCGCGGTCGCGAGCCACGATTAACGATTAAGCGGGTTTGAGTGAGACCTAAGCGGAATTGGGTGATAAAAGCTTCAGGTCAACGTTCGCGCGTTTAATAAGCCCAGTGCGTGTTTGGGTGAAGACATCTTAACCGTTCTCTTGGATTTGGGTTGCTGCGTTTCTCTTGTCGTTTCGCAATAGTCATTAGTAGAGCGCATCCGAGTGTGCGACATGATTAACCCGGCGGTCGCGGGTTTGGGTGAGACCTAGCGGGTTGGTGTCGCCAGGTCAACTCGTTTAACTGCGTTTAATAAAGTCGTGTTCGGGTTTAATGTTTTTTCACGAGATCCTTGGTTCTTTCCATGTAGTTTAACTTATTGTGCGTTTGTACCCCTACCTATAATACACAATGAGAATATGTGTCTGTATGAGGGAGTGTTTGTCATATCTCACATAGGGAATAAACTTTATGACACTATATAAGTATAAACCCCTCTCAATTTAATAGACGCGTTTTAAAGTCGTGAAAACTT
This sequence comes from Tetrastigma voinierianum, assembly GCA_016808115.1. Taxonomy (NCBI): domain Eukaryota; kingdom Viridiplantae; phylum Streptophyta; class Magnoliopsida; order Vitales; family Vitaceae; genus Tetrastigma; species Tetrastigma voinierianum. The sequence continues at coordinate 154,984 of JAEQBH010004528.1, read as the reverse complement.
TTTGGGTTCGAAGCAGATAATATCTATATGGTTAGATCTAGGGGCGGATTTGACGTGGGCTCAGTGAGGGCAACTGCCCTCACTGAATTTTTTTATTAAAATGACAGTTTGCCCCTACTAAAAAAAAAGGAAAAAAAATTCGTGTTCAATAGGGTGTTGAACCATAGACCACATGTACAATTTGAACTTTCTTGATTTAGGCTTAACCACTAGGAAGATCTCTTTTGATTAAAATTAAGACAAAATATAATATATATCTATTAAATGCCAACTCAAAAAAATTTGTGTCCAAAAGAATTCTTAGCACTCTAATCCGCCTAATGTCAAATCATATTTAAGATCAGCTCAGTTTAAAAATGGAAGGAAAACGGGAATGAGAAGAAAAACCAAGAAAAGAGAAGAAGAGAAAGAAGAGAAAGAGGAAGAAGAAGAAGAAATTTGTTTGTAAGTTTTTATTTTTATATTTCTTAAATTTTATTGAAATGTTTATATAAATACATGTTTTGTTCATCTTTTATAATTTATTATTGATATTTGATAATAATCTTTTATATAATGGGTTTATGAATCTATGTTGTGTTGTTAAACATTCATGTTATGATGTTAATATATAATATATTAATATTTATGTGAATATGCTATGATGATGATTGATGAACTTTAAAATTATTTTTTATTAAATTTTATATTGGTACTTTATATTTTTGTTCATATAAAATTAATATCATGAGAATTTATGTAGAAATTGGAATGAAATATATTTTTGTTGATGATTTATATTTTATATTTTTATTAAGTTGATAATATGATTATGAAACTTTGTTTTTTGTTTATGGAAGTTAAGGAATATATATTTATGATTAAGTTGATATTTTATATTTTTATTGGATTAATACTCTATATAGAGTTTGTTGTATAATGAAACATGTATTTATAGAAATTTGTATTAACTTTTATTTTTATTTATACTTATATGATATATCATGTACTTTATTTATTTAATTTTTATATAATATAATGATAAATATGTAACAAAAATATTATTGCATTTAGAAGCTCTATTGTATAAAATGTTTATTAAATATATTATTGTTTGAACTTTTGAATATTATAAATATATTTGTTTATGAAAATTATATTATATAACTTTTATGTAGATATTAATTGATATGAATATATATATATATATATATATATATATATATATATATATATATATATATATATATATATATATATATATATATATATATATATTTTATATTTTTAGTATTATTGTTTTAAAATTTGACATTAGTGTAATAATAGCATAAATTAAATTCTAAAACAGGTATGAAGAAATACTTTAAAAGAAAATAAATATTTGAGCCTTCATCTTCTTCAAAAGGAATTGGTAAAGATTTGAAAGAATGTCCCCTTGAAATCAACTTAGATGATCTTATTGCAGACCATGGGTTACGAATTAGGATTTTAGATTATCATCCTAACATTCGAGATCAAGTTCGTGATCTTGCATAAAAAATGGTTGAGATAAAAAAACACATTGTGTATCCGCTTGTTTATTTGCTTGTTACATTGGCTTTGGGTCATATCGCATGTACTGTGGAGATAACACTCGCTATGAATATCATGAAAATTAATCGCGAAACGGAATGAGATCAACATGAATGACCACTTGCTTGTGTATATAAGATATATTTGATACCATTGACAATGAAACTATTGTTGACATATAGAACAGCCGATTTATTATCAATGAATACCACTTTAATTTAACAGCCAACGACAATTTTTGTTCATAATTCTGGGCTGATTTCGCCATGTAACACCGACACTCAATGAACGACACGATATTCAACTTACACCACTAATTCTGAAGGCTTAGCCGTGTTTCAGATTCAAAAGTCAAGTCTCTCCTTTATATAAAGCTTGTCAGTATTTCAGAAGAACGCAAAAGAGTCATCGAGTCTCGAAGTTTTCTTTTTTGCCCTTTTGTCGTGATAATGCAAACACATCATCGTCACGGAGTGGCGACAGTGCTTTTGGTCGCACTATTCGACACCCGCTTTATCCCTTTACGTACGCCTCGAATCTCAAAGACCAACGGAGAAGGCGTAATTTGTCTATGAAATTGTGAATTCCCACAAGACCTTGTTTCTCCAACTTTGTTATATTCTCCTTTCTTATTGATTTAATTTATTTTTGGTTTTTCTTGAATAAATCATTATTTTCAGCAAAGATTAAGTTTATGTTTCTCGAATGTCCAAACATTCGTTTATGCTTTCCCGTGTTCTACAACAAGTAGATATTTTGTTGGTTTTATTTATTCTTCTTACAATCTTAAGACAAAACCTTGACTCCACAAGGTTATGATTGGTTCAAGTGAAAAAAAAAGTATTCTATTTCCAAAGAAAAAAAGATTTATTTATTTAAAAATTTGTTTCTCTCTGCTTCAGATTTTGTTTTCCGAAGGAAAAAGGATTCTATTTTCCAAAAGAAAAAAAAATAAAAATCTTTATAAAACCAAACAAACAAGTGGTTTGTTGGTTTACGAAAAGGAAAACTTAGTACAAAGTACGAGGAAGGGTTTTGAACCCAGACCAAGCATCTATGGGAAATGCTCACTAGGCCACATGCTTGCTGTGATATTTTCTTGGCGAGGAATATACAGAGCAAGGAGAAAAGTCTTTAGGTTGAAACCCTATTCTCACTTTGTGAGTTCAGGCACCTTTCAGAGCCTTAGGAATTTGAACTACAAAACCGAGAAGTTCCCTACAAGAAGGTCGATATTATAACTTAGACCCCCTCCAATCTTCCTTTAACTTCCAACATTCATTTAAGGAGGCTAGTTTGTCTGCTCGCTTTTACCTCACCGCCTTTCCTGGAATATCTGTTACAGCACTCCAACAGTTCTCACACCGATTCGTGGTCAGAAATTGATCAATTTTCTATAATTTTGTTAGAAATGGACATTAGTTCTACACCATGGTTCCTACCACACCGCTTCTCGCGGGCAACCCACTATGGACAATAACCAAGATGCCTACTACGGTGCCTATCTCTGTCTCACATGGAGAAAAACCAGAGAAATTTAGTGGACTTAATTTCAAAAGGTGGCAGCAAAAGATGATGTTCTATTTGACCACCTTGAATCTTACGATATTCTTGACGGAAGAAGCTCCGAAGCTCAAAGAAGATGAGCGCGATATCCAAGTCTGTCGCTACTTGGATGCTTGGAAACATTCCACTTTCGTACAGAACCACGCCATGAATGCTTTAACCGATCTCTCATACAATGTGTACACAAAGATAAGAAAACAGCCTAAGGAGCTATGGAATCACTTAGACTGAAATATAAAACTGAGATGCCTGGCCAAAAGTTCGCTGTGGGTCGATTCCTCATTATAAATGATTCCAAGATCGTGGGTCACCAAGTCCAAGAACTTCAAGTAATCCTCCATGAGATTCATGTCGAGGAATGATGTCGAGCTTAAACTTTTTAAATGACAACTATTATTGAGAAACCGCTCTCCTCGCTGAAAGATCAAAACTACCAAACATAAGAGAAAGGAGATGAAACATCAAGATCTAGTTATTCGACTCGTGATGAAGAAGATAATAAAGAATCTGAGAGAAAATGGCACACAATCCAAGGAGCTAAGGTTAACTTTGGTGAACATGGCCACCCAAGTTCAAAAGCGCAACAACAAAGGAAAAGGCACTAAGCTGGACCAAAAGGAGGTCTAAGAAGCAAAAGTTTATCGGGAAATGCTTCAACTGCGGGGAAGCAAGGTCACAAATCTTCCGACAAGCATTTCAAGAGAAACAAACTCAGCAGTTTACCGTGGCTGACGACATCTCCAAGGATGTGTCTCGGTTGACCTCACCGCAAGGATTCAGGTGAACTTGGTGGATCAAATCCTAAGGAATTTATGGATTGACACTGTGCTACCCTACCATGTATGTTCTGATAAGATGATGTTTCACCTTGAACCATTGACTGGAAAGGTGCTCATGGGAACTCGCCACATCGACATCAGCAAGACAAGGTGGTTCAAGATGACTTCGAGAGTCACTCTAACAAATGTGTTATGTACTGGAATACAAGAACTGGTAACCGTTCTTTGCTGAATAGTCATGGATTTGGTGTTTGAGTCCAATAAATTTGTTCTATCAAAGAGCGGAATGTATGTCTAAAAAGGGTATATGAGTGGCGTATGTGGAAGCTTAATGTAATGACCATCATTAAGTCGTAAATGAATAAATTAGTTCTTCTCGCTTATATTTTCGAGTCATCTAATCTATGACACGGTAGATTGCATATGCTAATTTATACATTAGCGCAAATTAATGACCTCAATCTATACCAACTTTCCAATTGATGCAGCTACAAGTGTGAACTTGCGGTTGGAAAGTAAACTAACCAGTCATCTTTTCAAAGTATCGAAAAGACACACGAACCTCGACTTAATCCATAAAGGATATATGTGATTTGAAGTCAGACAGAACAAGAGGTAATAAATATTTTGTCACTTTGTGGATGATAGCACCGGGCATCGTTTTTGTGTACTTACTTAAAAGTAAGGGTGAGGCGATAAAGAAATTTGTTCTCAGCAAAACGAAGTTGAGAACCAACCAATAGGAAAATTAAAGTGCCGAGAAGTGATCGAGGTGGAGAGTATGAATCCATTTGTTGACCTCAGGCTCAACAATTTATCATATACATGAAAACCACAAAGACCTTATTCGCCACAATCTAATGGAGTGGCTCGAGCTGGAAAACAGACTCTAAAAGAATGATGAATGCAATGTCGATACCCTGGTCTACCACAAACATGAGAGTCATTTATCTCGCTAATTACTTTCTCAAATAAGGTACCTCAAAGAAAGTTTAAAGACTCCATGAGTTATGGAAGGAATGAAGTCATCCTGCAAATACTTGCGAGTGTGGGGGATGTCTCGCTAGTGGCGCCTCCACCCAAAAAGGTGAGAATAGGACTCAAAACTATTGATTGCATCTTCATCGTTACATAATATCGCGCTTATCGATTTCCTTGTTTATGAGTCTAATATCCTGGATATTCACTGAATGATAATGGGAACGAAATGCATCATTATTTGAGGATGTGTTTCACGATCCAAAGGAAAAGCCTAGTTCATCAAAACGAGTGTCGAGCACTATCCTTAAATAGTTAGACAGAAGATACCGATGAGAGGTAATCGAAGTAAAAGTAGTGGTGCGGCAAGGACAAAAACATTTGGTCCGCATTTTCTCCGACATACATGCTCGAAGGGGAACCTAACCTATAAAGAGGCAAGAACTTCACTGAGAGTCTCATGTGGAAAGAGGCAATTAAAAGTGAAATTGATTCCATACTCGCATAACCACACTTTAGAATTAGTAGATCTTCCATCTAAGTTGTAAACCCTAAGTTCAAAGCGGATTTTAAGAGGAAACGGAAAGGTATTTGATCAATAGACAAATACAAAGACTGTGATCAGTTATAGGGTAAACCGGGAGGGTCCGGATTATTTTGACACGCATTCTCCCAGGACGAGAATAAAACTCCATAAGGATGGCGCTGTAAATTTCTGTTGTACTAAAAGATCTGAGGTACCAAATGATGTCAAGACAACCTTCTTAAATGGAGATTAACGAAGAGAAATCTACACTGAGCAACCTCGGCGGGTTTTCTGCCTCGACAAGAAATGAAAGTCCTGTAGATTGGTGAACCTTATACGGATTAAAACAAGCAATCAAAACAATGGTACCAGAAATTTGATTAACGTTACGTCATTACATGATTCAAACAATGACAGCACAGCAAGGTCGGCGTCAAAGATGGCTAACATGTTACGTCATTGCATGCTCAGACGTAGATGACATGCCGATCACAGAGGGATGACAGATGATTACATCTCATCAAAACATGTTGAATCTAAGATTGACATGAAAGACATAAGGGACTTGCTGATGTTACTGGGGAATAAAAATCCAAAAGTAAACATCGATGAACTCGCATAAGTCACCACACTATGTTGACAATATTCTCGAAGTTTGATATGATAACCGGTATAATGTAACACCTGTAGATAAGTAATCCTCCACACTTTTCCAAGAATAAAGGAGAGAGTGTTGCTCAAGAATACCCTGTAAGGATAGTGGAGTCTACTATACTTAATGAGTTGTACAATACGACATAGCCTTCCATGCAAGTTAATAAACTGTAGGTACACGAGCAATCCCGAGCTATGCATCAAGTAAGGAATAATGAGAGTATTAAAATACTGTCATTCACTCAGTGACTACGGGCCAGACTACACAAGATATCCCACAGATTTAAGGTTAAGGCTGATGCTATAATCGGACATTTAATGTTAAAGACTCAAAATCCCATAGTAGTTATGTTCTTACACCGAGGTGCAATGTATCATGAAATCAAACAGTATCACATCACAGATCCACAATGAAATATGAGCTTGTTAAAGACTAGACAAATGTGGGAAGAGTGACGGCGCACGCCCACTTCCTAGAGGATTCCAAGGTACAAAGCCAATGCTCCAATATGCATATATCAGATTACTAATTCATGTATATTTCCAGAGAAAGACAAAACAAGACAGATAATTGCAGTTTGTATATATCCGTCAGACATAATACTCATTAAACAACAACTCAACCGTTATTCTATAAATTATGTAAAATCTATACAACATCAAGTGATCCGCTAACTAAAGTGGTTAAATAGAGTTTGTTGAAAAGTCATCGAAGGGAATGGAGACGAAAAGTCTAAAGAATAAGTCGATGCAATGGATACCCAACCTACCGACCTGGCATCCCAAGATCTAAACAAAGGACAACCAAATTGTAAAGACTGATACAATCATCGTGAGGGGATATTATCTATTCATTCCTATGATGAACAAAGGATGCTCATAAGAATGTTGCTATGCTTTTAGCCAGATCTCAAGCATCACCTAAGCAGAATACGAGCTACTCTAATTGCATGTTATAGAGATTCACCCATGTAAGAATGGGTTGGCCGTCTGCAGGGAAATTGAACAAAGATAATCTTCATTAAACTCAGGTCCGTGCAAGACAGTCCACGCATCAAACGGGATATGGTGCGAGAACCACCAAACAGCATTCCCGTATGGTATATGTCACTACAATAAACGACGTATCGGGGCCAAGGACATCGTGTTTACCGCTTAGCTAGTGAGTAAAGACACAATGGAAGATTCAAAGGGTAACACCTACCTCTCCTATGGCAAGTTTCAACCATGGTTAGGACACCATGTCTGCTCTCACTTTAGTCATCACTCATGCATGGAATTATGTCGATATACAATGAAATTGATAACATTCAGAAATGATAATTAATTTTTAATTCTAAGAGTTTCACCGAATAATTCCTTTGTCTATAATCTTATGGATTTCGCTTATATGAAATAACGTACTCAAATAATAATGAGACAATGACATTCAAATTAATAATTAATTCTCGAATTTATACTCGGGAAGCCAAAAGGTCGGCATTCCAAAAGGCCAAGTCTCTCCTTTATATGTTGGCCACAGGTATTTCAGAAGAACAAAGAAAAAACAGGTCATCGAACTGAAGCTTTCTTTCTTTCGCTCTTTGTTCGATAAGGCAAACACATGCATCATCGTCACGGAGTGGAGCGATAAAGTGCTTTGGCCGATCAGCCCGACAATCTGCTTTATCCCGCATGTACGCCTCGAATCTCAAAGACTAACTTATATTGACTAAGGAAATTCATAATTTCACAAAGACTCCTGGCTTGTTTCTCCAACTCGGCTTATATTCTCCTTTTCTTATCGATTTAATTTATTTTTTTCAATAACCATTATTTCGGCAAAGATGTTTTACGTCGTTTAATGTCCAAACATTTGGTTTACGCTTTCCCGCGCTTTCTACAAATGTTAGATGATTTGCTGGTTTTATTTATTCTTCTACAACTATTGGCGCAACACTTTCAAAATATGAAACTCGCCCAGACTTGTAATACGTGTTCGACACAATATTATCAATTAATATGACTTTTATTTATAGTTTATTACCATTTTATTTATTATAAGTTGTCCCCACTGAAGTAAAAGTCTGGCTCCGCCACTGGTTGGATCGGACAGTTATAATGCATGCTCAAAATTCCAAGCAAGATAATAAACAAAAAGAAGAGACATTAATTGGGTTGAGATTTGAGAATTGAGATGCCATACCAATCTATTGTGTCTGTGAATTAATTTGTGTCGCCATGCATGGGACATATTACCTGCAAGTGATAGACCCCCGTTGAAAATGACCTCTTTTGGCCTTTCCTATATGACTTCATCCCACACAGCACAAATAATACAGTTACGGTCTTATAATATGACCAAAAATATACGGAAATTCATCTCTCTCTCTATATATATTATATATTATGAGAGTACCCTATGTAAATGGGTGGTGACAATTCAAGTTTGTGGGATCTGGACACATTGATTTCACTGCAAATGGAGAAATTTTTGGACCCATATATTTGAGATATTATTATTATTGGTGCTTGGTGTGAAGAAATATAATGATGCAGAATCTGGAAAAAAAAAAAAGGTAGATGTTACGTACTCTTCAGTTTAAGGGGACATATATAAGGCCATGCATGGAGTGATGAGTTTACAGGGTGTGGTGACTGACCCTCTTCAGTTTGAAAGTGGGTGTTATAATTGCTGTTTAGGGCATTTACTACTTTAGGGAATGAACAAAATTAAGAATCATTAATAGTTAGTATGAAGCTAAGGATTAGATCTTAGTAAAGACTAAATACTTCACATAAACTATCAAAATGCTCAAATCATTTTTCAATATTTTTGATAAATAAATTTGCAAGCTTCTAATCAAAATTTTAAATAAAAATCAGTTGGTAATTATAGTTAGTAAAGACCTACTAGCTAACTAGATACTGCTATTAAAAAATTAAATGAAATAAATTTAATCAAAACTTTTATAAATAATATAATATTTTGCAAATATCTCTTTGTTAGCTTTCTAGTTTTAAAGTTTATATTCTATTGGTTATTTTTTTTAACATATTTATAGTCTTTTTTTGGATATTATGATTTATTTATGGATATGTTTGTAAGATATTATTTTATAATAATTAATAATTGTAGTGAAAATAAAATATTATTAAACTCTATTTATTTTATAATGATGTAATTTTATCTATAATATGGGTAAATACAGAAAATACATAATTTTCTAAAGATTCAACATTTACAAATATCAAACAATATTATATTTATCTTTCAAGATTCAATCATGTAGAATTAATAAACAGCTTTATAAGATGATTCAATACTTACAAGACTTACATTTTTCAATACTTATTTTTATACTAATTTTTATTTATCAACAGTATTCAAGATTAAGTAAGATAATTTTGTAAAATTTACAAATTGAGGCTTTAACTCAATGACATATGTCTAATTTAATTGGTTAGAGTGTAAAAGTTTAAAATCAGAACATGAGGAGGGGAGGGTTTCGTTTCAGTAAAGACAATTGATATATTATATTAAAAGTAAGTAGCTTTAAAAAAAAAAAACTTAAATGACTTAAAACTTAGTAAAGTATGGTATTTGAGTTCGAATCTCTTCAGCTACAATGGAAAAATTATTTTCAAAAAAATTTGGGTGGGACCAGTGCTCCCCAGCTTAAACAGTTATTTGGTAACTGAGCCAAACCAGCCCGAATACTCAAAGGCCCATCAGCTCAAATTTTCAGCGCTCATTCGGCCCAAGTTCCCTGTATTTGTAACCCAGCTCGAGCTCGAGTTCGTTCGAGCCTCACTAAGAATGAGCTCGGCTCTGCCTCGTCTGCTTAAAACTCGCTTGATTAGCTCGGGCCTGCCTGCTTCATGGAACACCGATTATAGTTTCAAGCAGCCTCGATAAAGAGTTTGCTTTATGCAGCCTCGTTCATGCAGCCCCTAAGAAGGAGTCTGCTGAGGAGCTCAAGAAGGTCTAAGCCAGGAGCCTGCTTGAGTTCGCTTGTGAGCCTCGCTTACAGCTCCTGCAGTGAGTTCATTTATGAGCTCAAGAAGGAGTTTTCAGTTTGTGAGCTCGCTTTGAGTTCGCTTGTGAGCTTGTTTATGATCTCTTTGAAAGTGTCTGATAGTTTAGCATCATATACACATCAAAAAATAATAAAAATACTAATAACTTCTAGTCACAACAAGTTGTCAATAATAACTAATAGCCAAACCAACTAAAAGCGCAACACTGCAGTTAAAAATAAATATTATAATCATCTTTAAAATTTCAAGAATAATGTTTAAAACAAACATATAACAACTTCAAAATAATCGGCATTGTTTCAAGGAATTGTTTTTAACTTGTTCACAGCCTCAGTTTCGGCAATGATGCTCACGAATACCGCCGTAATACGTCATCTAGCCACTACGAAATACGAACTAACGTTTAATGAATCCCTACTTGTTCAACTTAGCGAAGGCTTCGGCTCACTCGTTTAATCCATTTGTGCCTAAAATAGAGTTTGGGCTCTTCTCGTTTAACTTAATAAACGAATTCAAACGAGCTTTTACCGAGCCGAGTTCCGAATGAATCACGAACCATTTGGTTCGGTTACACCCCTATAAGTTACTAACTAGATCTGCCCCCTGTGACATGATTGGGTGTTTCGTTGTTTTTATTTATTTATGATGTAATTGGATTATGGAGAACACGTATGGACCCATGTCATAAATTAAGATAGCGGTAAGAGAATAATCATGATAACTTTGTTTAAAATATAGTAACATAATTTGAACCCGTGCATGCTTTGTACAGCATAGTTTTAATTTTAATCACAATTTTATTAGTTAAAATTCCATTTTTTATTAACCTTTTCTGAGGTTAGAAGCACTTTGTGAATTCGTTATCAAACAGTGATTGTTTCAAAAATATTTTTAAAGAAAATACCTTCACAAAAATATTTCAAATACAAAGATTATCAAACTCATTTTTAAAAAGGAAAATTAGTATTAAAATCCTGAATTTTTATGATTTTTGCATTTAAATGTTGAATAAAAAGTCATTTTTAACATAAGAATTGCATTTAATTTATTTTATATCTCACTTTTCATTTTAATTATGCTTTTAACATCAAAACCACATTTGCCTCGTCACGTCACACATGGGATGCTTTAGCTTTTTATGGAGATGTGAAACAAAATCAAAAAATCATATATGTATTTAAAACAAACTTCTTTGCTTAATTTATATGTAAAATTCATGAAAGCTCTTGACTTTAATACTAATTTTTCCTTTTAAAAATTAAGGTAAAATGAAATAAACTAAGCTAGTGTCGTCGTGGACAAGGAAGCTCCAAGTCACTGTCATGAATCATGAAGCAAAACAGCCTTTTTAAGCCTCAAAATAAGCTTTTGATTCTCTCAATTTCCTTGCACTAAGGAAATTCTGATCATTGTGTTACAACTCACATCTCATACAAACTTCAACTTTTGGGGTTAAATATTGTGTAAAGGTGTTATGGAATAAAGCGTTGCTTTCCATTTTATTTTATATTCACATTTTTTCTTAATGAAGAAGACATGTTGTCAAAATCAAAGAATATATATATTTTTATTTAAATGAGTGTTGAATAAAATTTTTATTTAGTTGAATGTTGAATAAGGCTTAAGAATAATAAGTATTAAATTATTTGTTTTTTAATATCAAATGTTAAGTATTAAATTGTTTGTTTTTCCTTTGCTTAAAATCAACATTTTAAACAAATTTAAAAAATAATTTAAGTTAGTATTTATTTGTGTAATGATGATATAACTTTATTATTATTATAATGATAAAATGAAAATTATTTGTATAATATATTAACATATTTACAAAAAATTAAAATGATAAAATTATTATGATGAATAATTTATTATTATAATTCCTAGAAAATAATTATTATATTTATCATTTTGTATAATTAAAATAGAATATAAATTACACTTAAAAAAAATATTGAATGATAACCTAAAATCAATATTCAGTTTTTTGAAATGTTTTAAAATATTTTGTAGAATTTTATTTAAGTATTGTAAATTATAAAATATGATTTTTTCCTATTCAAAAAAAAGAAGGTCTAAAGTCTGAAAATAAATTATTATAAGAAAAAAAAACCCAAAAAAAAAACGCCCTCTGACTAATAAATCTTTGGAAATTCTAAAAATTAATTCCCTACTTTCATCTGTAAATAGATGTAACTTTCATCAATAGAAGAGACTTCTCGACAAAAATGATTCTGAACAAACAAAAAAAAAGTTTCACAAAGGATGATTCTAAAATTATTATTTTACTAAAATAATAATAATAATAATAATAATTATATTAAACTCCTATCTATTTTGCAAACCATAGATCTGTGCTTTTAAATACTTAATTATAATAATAATATTAAAAAAAATTCCTTATTTTATTTTTTTTGAGACAAAAAAAATTCTTATTTCTTTTTTTTTGAGACAAAAAAAAATCCTTATTTTCTAAAAACGAAAACTTGTGCTACGGCTTATTTTTTTTGACTTAACGCCGTTCAACACTTCAACATTAAAGTCGTTGCTTTTTTTAATTTTCACGTTTATCGTCAAATTCTTTAAAAGTTCCGACAGAAAGTGAAAATATCTTGCGATTCAAAAGTCATCATAAAAGAAAATTCAATCATCATTCAAACAAGAAGGTTGAATGCAAGAATATACACTAATACTTTACGACAACGGGAGAGTTTGGGATGGGGCGGTCCTATCCCGACCCGCCTCGTTTATTTTTTCAATTCCCAAACTCGTCTCATTTAAAAATTAAACAGCATGATTTAAGATGCTAAAAAGTTCCCAAACTCGCCCGCTTATGCATTTTATTTTATTACTTTTAATTTTAATTCTTTATTTGCTTTTTTATTTTTATTATATTAAAATTTGGATATTTTTCTATAAAAAATAAAAATATTAGCGATTATAAATTATTTATTAAAAGATTAATTAATAATAATTATTTATATTAAAGTATAAAAATAAAATAATAAAAAAAAATTATTTTTAAAATATAACGGACTAAGTTTATAATTATTATTTTTAGAGACATTATTCATATCATTTCATCCCATCGCCACCTAAACAATTTATTTTCGCTTCACTTTATTTTTAAATGGAACTGAGTTCAAGTCATTTCTCGACTTCAAATTCAGAAAATCCCCGTCCCCTGAGTCATCGACAACTTATCACCTTAAAATCGAAAATCTCCGCTTTATCCTCGCAATTCGACTAAACTTTTCATTACTAGATTTACAGATCGACTGACTCACAGAAATTGCTTTAATATCCGAGATCTGTAGGCTTTTTCAGCTTTATCCGAACCCTACGACAATTTATTAGTTTTTATTAACATTTGCTATTTTTTAAATTTTTACCTTTCTCAAGTTTTACAGAAGAATAATACTGAACTCAGACGATTGAGAAAATAAAAACTCAAACTCGTAAAACCCGATTAAAATTAAATTAAACCTGTGTCAATAATCAATGGTTAAGAACTTGAAGTATTTGTAACCCAAATAATCAGTCACGTTGCCATCTCTAATTATTACCTAATGTTAATAAACAAACAACTTAATACTAATGTGCTATTAAGACTATTCAAAGATTAGTTCTAAAAGTCTTCTATTCAATAAGTAAAAACAAATACTCTACCTAAATAAATAAATAAAAAGTAAGAACAAGCAAAACAAAACAAAACACTAAACAAACCTGATCCATTACCAATCATAATCAGGGTGATTCTATGATCAGTGGTCTCTAACTAGTCCATGGGCCTTTTAATAGACGAGTTTTATGGGCCTAGGATGGACAGACCTAGCAGGGGTGGGTTTGACGGCCCAAAAATTATAACCAATTTTTTTTTTTAATTTTAACTGCTCTATCTAACTTAAAATTTAATGTATCAACTAATTTGTATATTAATTTAACTTATATAATAAACTTTAAACAAAATATGTATTATAAATAAAATTACAATAGCTATTTTTTCTATCATTTATAAACGAACGCTTTTCCATGAGTGGGCTTGTAGGCCGAGCTGGACTGTCATATTAATTCAAAATGAAGGCCATGAATAACCTTTTAGAAACGTATCTGTCGGGCTTGACTGAGTTATCTGATCCTAGAAGCAGGCCTTGGATTTCGGGTTTTTTTTTTATAGACCCATATATATATATAACATTTTAATTATTATAATAATATATATATATATATATATATATATATATATATATATATTTTAGTTAGTCCTTACTTCCTAAACCGAAAAACTTAAATAAGTAAATAAAAACAAAGAACAAGATTCAAAACAAAACCCTAAAAAAATCTGGCTCCATTGCCAACCATAATCAGGGTGCTTATTAAAAATCCTTACTTCCTAAATCGAAAACTTGAAGTAAAGAAATAAAAACAAAAAACAAGATTGAAAAGCCAATGAATGAGGCTGCCTCAGCGGGTAATGGCTGGACGGAGGAAGGCTTGAGCACACACTTCTAACTTTGTAATGTCTTGGCAACAACGTAAAAAGAAAGTTTTGTGAACAAAACACAAAACACTAGAGGCTGCAGATTTCACTCAAGGAGATAAGACTTTCCTTGTACACAGAGATGTCAAGACAATCAACACCTGGTATAGATTGATAAGGACCATCCCTCCAATTCCAATCATCCTCAGGCGATCTGGATATAACCTCCTTTCTCCCGCTCTCTTTTTCTAAGTTGCAGTGAAATATATACCAGTCTTTAAACAACCCGTTCGGAATCAAAGTAATCTCACCACCATCCATGGAAGTCATGAAGGGACGACGCATCGTGTAGGGTAACCGACTCGACGACGTGCAGAATTCCGGCAGCACGATTCTCTTGATGCTCCAAATTCCATAAACAGAATCCTCCAATTTCCACATTGTCATAACATCACTGATGCTCTCCACCACTTCGTGAAAGTCTACGATGGCCAGATCGCCGCCGATTTCGATCATATTCCACGTCCGACCCCACCCCTCACCCCACCACGTGCGGGTGGCCGGAGGGATCGGAACTTCTCGGAACTTCTCTTCTCCGACATCGAAGGCTATCATAACATTTTGCCTCATCTCTCCCCCAACAAGCTTAATACTTTGAGCCCAATATATGGTTCCGTTGACGCAGATCCCTTTTCTGGTCAATCCATAAACGGGGCGATCTTTGTCTTTGATGATTCTCCACGCGCCGCCGCCGCCAAGAGTGAAAATCTCATAATAGCGGTCGTCGCCGCACATAAGTTCCGTAAGGATTTTGTAGGTGTTGGTAGAGGGGTCGAACCCTAGAGAGATGGACTGTGAACTGCGCCGCCATAGCCTTACATCTGTGAAGGCTGTAGGCGGAGGAAGAGTGACGTGTTCTAGAGTTCCAGGGTTATAGACAAGCACTCGAGGGGATTGTATCTGTCTCGTGTAATCATAATCTTCCTCATACTGCTCGTAGATACAAACTAAACCGTTCACGGACTGAGAAATATGGCGGTGAGAGAATTCAATTTCAGGGGGAGACAATACAGGCGCGGGCTGACGTCGAGCTTCTCCATTCTTGACGGAGACAAGAGTGTACTTCCATGGACGGGAGGACTTGTCCGGGACGGAGAATAGGAGAGCGTCGGCTGAGCGAGATCGATGTGCCTCAACAAACGATGGATCGGAAATCATAGACCGCCACATCTTGCAAACACATCGGAATCGGAATAGAGATTTCACCGGAAGGTATCTGAGTATCTCGAAATATAACTCCTCAGGGGTTGAAACTGAAACTGGATTCTCCTTCTTCATTCTGCTTGTTCTAACTTCTATATATCTATGTGGCGGCGTGATTTCCTTATTCTTCTAGGTTTTACGGTTCCTTCAAATTAAATTTTGTTGACGATAAGGATTGTATTGGATTAGGAATTTGAAAGAAATTTGTAGATTTTTAAAAACTGCTTTTGTAAAGCTTGTAAATATATGAATGATTTGATATGCTTTCATTTTAAAAGATTTTTATAAACTATTGTGGAGTTTGTAGATATTTGATAGAATTTTACTTACTTTTTTTTTTTTTTTTGACAATAGAATTGTACTTACTTTAAATAACTATATTATAATCTTTAAAAAAAAAAACTATAATATATTCTTTTTTTTTTTAACTAACTATAATATATTCTTATTTCTAATAAAAATAAATAAAATTAAAATATTTTAATTATATAATTTTGTTAATTAATTTTTTTAATTTCAAATGTTTTCCTACATTAAATAGAAATTACAAACTTAAAGTAGCAGTATTTGGACATTTACTTTTTAATGACTCCTCATGTAATTACAAAGTCTATAAAAAATTATGCGACAACAGGACTTTAAAAGACTATAAAAAATCATAAGATATCGATTACTTAATTTTTGAAAGCAAATTCCATAAGTTTCACAGATTCGGGATTTGCACTTTTTAAAGTTTCATAAAGCCATGGTGCATTGGATTTAAGACTTTTATAGATTCTCTAAAACTATAACGATATTGAAAAAGTCATTGACTTTCATGTATTATTTCATTTTAATTACTTTTTTACGACTTTCTACTGTAAGTATAAATACCACCCTTTAAAAATTCTCCCGTCTTTTTCAGAAGATTTGATACTTAATTTTTCATCCATTGAGTAAAGTCAATCAGATCTTTTAGAAATAAGGGTGAATATAAATACTCACCTTATGAGTTAGATAATTTTATAAACTCATACCGTTAATAAAAATAGATAATTTTTTAATTCTTCATATTTTAAGAATTAAAAATATCATAATCGTTGTGCACCACCAATCGACATAAAATATGATATTTTAAGAACTAAAAATATGATATATTTTGTTTAGAATCATTATTTTATTCAAACATATTATCTCTTGCTCAAATATAAATCAAAATCGTAAATTATAATGACGCACTCCATGCCCAAACGTATATAATATATGGTTCTTTCACCATTTCATTCAGCTCATCCATTACATTAGTTAATGTTTTGAGGAGAAGAAAGTTATATCCATTTTCTAATCATCCCATCTTATCTTATCCAACAAAATTTCTTCTTAATTCATCGCCTAGAGATTGCTCTTTGCATTCATTATCAATGCAGATTCATTCGTATAACCCGATATTTATTCATTATCAAACAAATTTATTTGTATATAATAAAAATTTTTGAGGTAAAGGTTTAACCCGAGATTTATTCGTATTGTAGTAATTTGATTAATTTGACTTTTAAAATTTGTTCTAATTTTTAAAAGCATGTATGCATATTACAAGTGCTGAAATAAAATATGATTTTTTTATTCGAATTATACTCTTTTATTTTTCCTAAAATCACATTTGTATTTTTTTTTGTTTGAATCATTTCATATAAGTATGTGAATAAAAATAACTTTTTTACATTGGTAATGTTAATGTTAAATCACATCACATACATCTTTCTTGTATTTCATAAATTGATAAATTTTGGAAATTAGGAAATCTAAAATTTGATAAATTAGGAATTTTGATTTTTTATATAAGGAAAAAAAAATGAGGAATTTGTAATTCTTGGAAATTCAAAAAAAAAAAAAAAAAACTTAGAAGTGATAAGTGGAATTAGAAAATTTGAGATGAAATAAATATAAAAATAAATAAATAAAAATTTATTTTTAAATGTGTAGATGAAAATTTATGAAAATCTGAAATAAAAGAAGTTATCAAAATTTATTTATTGAAACCTATTTTAAACAACGTTGGTACTTTTTTTGGACAAAATTATTTAATTATGATATTTTACTTTTATTTGCTTTGATTAAAAATATTAGTTATTGTATTTATTTAAGTTTATAAAAGTCTATCAATATTTATAAAAGTCCTTAAAAGTCTATCAATATCTATAAAATTATGTGAAAGTCTATAAAATTGTTTTAAAATAAAAGTCTATAAAAGTCATCATTACATTTACAAACTTGATAAAAGTCTATCAATATCTACAAAATTCTATCAAAGTCTATAAAAATATTTTAAAATTAAAGTCTATGAAAGTCATACATACATTTATAAACTCTACAAAAATCTATAAAAGTATTTAAAAATCTATCAAACTCTATAAAAGTCATCATCTTAAAAAAGTCTATAAATATAATTAAGAATTCTAATCCAATACACCCCCTTAGAGGTTGATAGAATTTAGAATGTACTTTTTTTTTTTTTTAAAACTAATAAGAATATTTTAAGGTTGACACTCTAAAGAGTTAGGCTTGTGGACAATTTAGAATGAACTTTTAAACAACTAAAAAATTCAATTTTTAAAGATATAGTTTTTTTTTTGAAAAAGACTTTAAAATGGAATTTTAATGTTATATAAACTTTTGTAGTAAAAACCTAAAATTATTATTTTTAAGATTATAAAAGATTGTATGCGATTTTTGCTTCATTGATACATTCAACAGTTTTTTAACAATATCTAAAATTGTGGACAATGGAGCAGTCTGTAGAACCATGAACCATCAAATTGTCCATCTGCGTACTCAATCTCAACAAAAATCACCCACATCGTCCTTCTCACTGTTTTAATTAGATACAAATAACACTACAATGAAAATGTTAATGCTCACATATCTCCATAGAATACCCTGTATCATCATGTGAGGGCGGCTACCATAAAATCCTAATAATGGTTATATTTAATCAACTTTAACAAAGCGGATTAAAACTTTGGGTTCAAAGTGGTATTGAGGTGGATCATAAATCACAAAAATTTTCTGTTGAAAAAGAGATAGTTAAATATATAATAATGGCTCTTTATATGAGATGACAACTCAAACATGAATATATTTTGATATAGGTATGTAATGTTATAGGTATGTAATGAATTTTGCATATCATGTTGCAATAATATGTTCTTAAAAGATTCAAGAATTTGAACTTGAAACCACCTCATGTACTGCTTAGGCCAGACCTTAAGGGCCTTACGCCCATAATTTAAATGATTGAATTTTGATACACTTTATGACATGCACACAAAGTTTATATATAGAACATGGTTGGATCCTTAAACCATTCATTATTGTTGTTACCTTGATCGTCCGTCTCTCAGTGCATCAGCAGTGCGACGTAGACCTACAAAAAGGGTGATCCAGCGACGGTGGGTTGGTCGCCTCTCCGATGCTTAAGTTAGCAAAAGATGAAGAAGAAGAAGAAGAAAGTTTATGCTGTTGGAATTGCTTACCTTCCTCTCATGGGAGGTCTTCCTGATTTATACATGTACCTCTCTTTGCTTTCAGTAAAGAAAATCTCGTCATTTTAGTGATAAAATTTCGCCTTCCTTATCGAGGATTAATCCTTCATTATCAAGGATTAATTCTTCCTTATCAAGGTTTATATTTTTGAGAAGGCATTAGGAAACTAGGAAATTCGCGGATAAGTGTCTTTTGCGTATTTCCCGCCTTTATCCATTTATCCATAACGAACTTGCCATATGCGGAAGGATGGCTAGTTAGGGGACTTAAAATTCTAGACAAGCCACCTTGAGGCTGACCTATGGGAAGACGCCCTGGCTCTTATAGATGGGATTTCAGATTCTCCCGTCTAAGTTGTGCCCTCTGGTTTTGATATGGTAGGTGGGCTTGTACCACTTCACATTGCGAGCCAGAGGGCCTTGGGCCGAACGAGCCTTGGGCCCATTGAGTAGTAGGTCTAAAGATCATGATACTCACAATGCCCCCCTTTTCCATGACTAGAATTTTGTGCTTTTTCAGTTAGGGAAAATATTGTGTTTTAAGCCTTGAGTGTGGAAAGACGAAAGGGCTGGAAAATTAATGCGTACATTGAACGCGCTGGAAGGTGAATGGTGTTTGGTCACAAAGTGTGTGGATAGCACGCATTTCCCATTATGTCTACGGCGCATGATGTTTTGATGACACATTTAATGCGTCTATTGATGTTTCATCCCTATATAAGGGTTAGCCCGAACGTCGCTTTATCGTTTATGCCTTTCACCCTATAATTCTTTTCAGATTTCATGAACCGTTGCTTCAAAGTTATCATCAGAGCCCCCTCGACATCCTTCAATTTTCTGGTGAGTTTTTACAAACTTCATTTGCATCGCTCCACAGGTTTCATGTTTTTGTTTAGGTATCTTAGAAAGTTTTCGCCTTTGTGGGGTGTAAAAAGCGTCACTATTCATCGGGGTTCTGCACAAGCTCTAGGGCGATTTTCAGGATATTCCTGTGTTTGGGGTCATCCCATTAGGTCCCATAAAGCTTTCGGGTTCAGTATTCTTAGCTTTTTCAATGCAGACTTTCAAAGGGGAATTTCTTTTATCTCTCCAAGGTTTTGACGCCTTCATTGCTTTTAGGTCCTCAAGTTGATCCTCTTTTTTTTTGTTTGTTTGCATGTAGTATGGCAAGAGGTCAGGAAGAGACTTCCATCAGTCAGGCTGGGCATAGAAGGGGGACCCCCTAGGAATCACCCACTATAAGTAGCCTAGTCGCTGCTATGTCTATAGAGGAGTTGAGATGCTTTTGTCAAGTCCCTATTGACATTAGTTTGGAATTGTCCGACGGAGCGGCTGTCTCAACTGTAGGATGGGTTGATAATGTCGTCTACTTTACCCGGGAGTAGTTTGGTCAGAGAGTTTTCACTTCCCCATCTCGGGTCAGCCAAGGCCCCGCACTCTCACTCCGGCACCTCCCGGCTCACACATCCGGCCGACCCGATGGGTCAGAAGAAGCAAACTTCTCAAATTCGCTAGATATTTCATGAGTAGAGTACTTGTTTTATTTACACTTTGAAGTTGGGATTAGGTCACATTTATGTCGCCCCATACTCGTCGTAATTTGTAACCGAACTCCCGACTTCTAAGATCAGCGAAGGGGTCTGAAGAAAGGTCCACTGCGACGAGATGTCGCCTTCGAGTCTCCCATTTGACCCCAAACTACCCTAGTTTCCAAGTTTGTCTCATCTTGATGGGGCTTGTTCTTTTCTAGATTTCTCACACTTTGACATGCTCATTTTCTTTGGTAAGTAAGCGTAAGTGAGGCCGACTAGTTAGCTGGGTCGAGAAGGCCAGTCTGGAGCGTCTTAGACGACTGCTTGAGATTACAGAGGTGGAGCGCAATCAAGAGCTCTTCTTATTAGTGAAGAACTTGCAAGAGATAGGCGCAATTGCTTACAAATAGTTTTGGTCATCCTCACGCGTATGGGCTCATATAAAGAAACATTTGTCCTTAATCTTTCTAAAGTCGATCCTCGAGGGTCCCCGCCAGCGCAGGTCCATTGAAGAGCCTTAAGTCGAGACTGCTTAAGAAATCCCGGGCTACCTTTTAAGGTTCCGGCCAATCGCCTGACAAACACATTCTCTGGCCATCAGTGCGAAGAAGAAGATGAAGGGTAAGATCATAGCCGTCTGGTGTGGCGAGGGCTTGATCAGACCAACGCCAGTGACTCATCCAGGAGGGGAGGATGAGCATGTCTTAGCCTCGCCGTTAGATTTTCCACGGATGCATGGTTGTTACTTCAGTGCTCGTAACCACCCATGACTTGAATTATCGGCAGAAAGCACTAAAGCTGCCTCACCTAAATGAAGAGGCTCGTGTTATTTGGCAAGAATTACTATAGACTCCTCGTGAACGAGCCTCCGACATGCTCGCCGCTTTGGAGGGTAGCTCTCAGATGCGCCCAGACTGGGTGGTGCATCGCCGGAGGGACGGGTCTAGCCAAGGGGCTTCCCGGCGCTGAAGTGAAGCCAGCGAGGCTTCATCGAGATGGCCACAAATGCCGCTGGGTCGCTTGAAAATGCTAGCCCTCGCAGGCCAAGGATGCCGAACCGGTTGGTGCTAGGCTCGTATGTTCTATCGTAGGAGTGGGACCGTCCTTCAAGGGACACCTGCGCCTTTGCCAGAGGTCGCCTCGAGAAATCATTAATCGCTGGAGCCCATTTAACAAGAGAGAGTCTTCAGTCACATGCATGCACGACCATCCAGCCTTCTCCTTCAGCACCGTAAGTACGTGGCCGAGGAGTACTCGCCATCTTCCCTTGACTCATTTAGACAAGAAGTCCTTTCACGCTGCGGGTCAAAGATCGGATGCTCATCCGCAACTACGGTTTAATGAGTCTACCAGCCGTATGTTTTGGCTTTACACTCGAACGCGAGTTTGGTGTTGTGACTTTCTTCTAAAATCTCCTCATTTACAGCTCAGTTGGTCGCAATGCAATAAGGCTCGCTTAGTACAGGAATTTGCTTTCTCTGCTCGACAATGTCTGAAGTTGCCATTGAGCCCAGCTAGGCTGCTACTGCTAATTCAGGCCTTAGACGCCTTTCTAGCCAAGGCTAAATCTAGGTCTAAGCATTAGGAGTGAGAGGCTAAGGCTGGTGCAGAGAAGATTGTAGGGGTGGAGAAGGAAAGGGGTGAGGTTAAACAGGATGCCCAAGTCCCCCGACTGGTTGCCGTTGTAGTAGGTGATGGCAAGGCAAGAGTGGAGGACACTTGGCTAGGTCCAAGAGTTTAGCAAATAATGAAAGAGGCTTCCTGACACTTTGTGCAGGCCGAGACTTCCCGTTGAGGTCGAGCGGACGGCCACATCCGTTAGAGCCGGGGCGGCTAAGGATGAGATGTCCTCCGCCACGCGGGGAGCGATGCTAGGCCATGGAGGAAGACTACCAAAAAGCCCCAAATGATTTTTTGCTTATGGCACTGGGATATCAGGTGCTCAAACACAACATTTGTGGAGACAAACCAGAGGTCTCGGATGGTATGCCCGACTCTCGACTCTCCTTTGAGCCCTTTGTCCCCAGTGCCCCTACTAGTAGTGCCACGACGTCGCGTATGGTACTGCAGCAGCCACGCTGCTTGAGAAGAGTACGTATGTTGGGAACTAGAGTTGATTTTTTCCTTTCTTTTTCCTCTCTCCCCCCTTTTGTAATTGGCTCGTTTAGCTGCCAAGACATTTATGTAACTATCGGTTTAACGCACAAGATGGCGAAAAGTCATGATTTCATCCTGACTTTAATTGATTCTTTTATTTCACAAATCATTTTCCGTGAACTTAATCACAGACAGCTGCTAAGGGTATCACGTTAAATCATCTACCACCCCGAGAATCGCGCGGAGTGTCGCTTATTTCAGAGCATCTCAGATGAGGTTGTCGGATACTTTCTAATTCTCGTGACGGTCTACATGCCTCTTCGTGTGCTAAGGCTTCCATCTCGACAGAAGATAGCCATAAATAAGGCATCGAGTGTCCTCCTCGCTCTACGTGTAACAGCCATCAGTCGATATTCCGCCCTTCTCGAGCCGAGGTCACCCCACTCGCTTGGTGGCCTTCGCCTCCTTCCACCACGAAAGTCTCTCTCGTCGGGCCCTCCGCTGCCAAACCCATAAAGGGAGAACTACTGGCTCGGTTGGAGACGCTATCTCGGAAGCCCCAGAGCGTGAAACGAAAAACCCTGGACTCCATTGAGACGCTTCGCTTTGGTCAAAGTCTCAAATCACGCTTCTTCCTCTTCTCCGTCACCAAGAAACCAAAGTCGACAGCGCTTATCGCCTTTGGCCGAGGTTCCGTGTTCTGAGTTTCATGCTCTGCTCGATCTATCACAATGAAAGGTCCCTTTCGCAAGGCCGTTGAGCAGCTAGCCGCGGTCATGCCGCACGCCCGAACTACCGCGAAGAGTGTTAGGCCACCTTCTCCGAGGGCGGAAGAATTGAAGAGAAAGGACTCCGAGACTGGCGAAGATGGCGACTCCTTGCTTCTAAATGCCGAACTTGCGGCTGGCGCGATCTCGTCCATTCTTAAGGACTCTGACCTCAAGAGGTCGAGCGTGCTGCCCATTGATGAGGCTGCTCTATCCCCGTAGGGACGCTCCTGTAAGTCTCCCCGTGATCTTGTCGTGTCTGGACGATATGAGCTGAGCGTTGATCTGTGTTGATACTATTTTTACGTTGATGACTGTGGCTACTCATTTGAAGAGAGTCCGCCAAAGGCCAAGACGAAGGCTACGCCTAAAGCGGCTCTAAGCTTGCAATAGGGTATTCCCATGACCGAGCCGGACTGAGTCGCGAGATCCGGTGCAGCGATGGCCGAGGAAGCAAGTAGCTTAAATATGATTTGAAGTACACCACGCTTCAAGACGAGATCTGGCTCCGTAGTAGAGAAGATGAGGCCCAACAATAGAGCGCCAAAGGCTAGCTTCGGAGGTTCGAGATTAGCTACGGCCGCACGTAATGACTTGCTGTAGGCCGTGTGACTGGCCAGCTCGCTTCAAGAGGAGCTTTAGATGGTTAGGATGAGCTTCTGGCACCCCGTGGTGGAGCCGCGGAGTCTAAGGGGAAGAGTTACGGTTTGCCAGCATGAATCGCGCGATAAAACTACGCTACCGACTCGGCTCGCCGTGGAGGCTTCTCGAGGTTAAACCCGCGTAACGCCTGATCGAGAGTGACGCTATGGCTGCGGGTACCATCACGCACCCGCTGCTCAACTGATGAAGTTATAGAGCGAGCCGAGCTGTACTCAGCGGGTTTAGTCATTTTCAAAAGAAGGTTGCTATTTACTCCGGCCCGGATTTAACTGACCTTCCTACGACGACGAGGCTGAGGAACTTCTCCATTATTCACTCGGAGAACCGCACCCCTACCGAGGTTCACTCCTTCTTCACCCGCCCTTCCTTCGACGCTGATTGTCGGCGTATATCACGCCGATCTTGCTTTACTATTTTTGTCGTTCGACCCGTGACAGTGTGTGCCTTTTTCCTTAATAAAACGACTTTACCACTTTTGCCTATTTTTGAAATTGGCTACCGTTTCTTCATGAACGTATTGATTTCGCGCACGCCTAAGTCAGGGCCCCGATGTAGAGCCGAAAGCAATGAAGCTCTCAAATCCGGGCCGCCAGCTTCATGGGTTGCTCACTGGCCGAATCGAATTTTAGGTCGCATGGCCCGAGTAGAGAAGCGAGGCCGTCGATCGGCCATTGGCTCAGGCTACCGAGGCCTGTGGGTCAAAAGCCCGAGCCGACCGACTTTAGGTCGCTGGCTTATGTAGAGTAGTCGAACTGTCAACCGAGTTACTGGCCCGGCGCCGAGGCCTTGTGGGTTAAAAAGCCCGAGCCGATCCGACTTCAGTTACGTGGTCTGCGCGCAGTAGTCGAACTCGCCAAAGAGCCGGGCCGCCGCCAGGGCCTTGTAAAAGCGAGTATACTCGAGCCGACCGACTTCTAGGTCGTATGACCAGGTATAGTCAGGCTCGCCAACCGAGCCATTGGCCCAAGAGGCCTCAGGCGATATAGCCCGAAAGCCGATCCGACTTCTTTAGGTTGCGAGGCCTATGCGCAGAAGTCGAGCTCGCCAACCAGCCGCTGGGCTCCGGGCAACAGGCCTTCGGGCCGACAATGGGTCTGATCACTTAGCGCCTCGTATATTGAACTCGTCAAACAGCCATCGGGTTCTGGCCGGGCTCGCGCGATATAACTGAGCCGACCGAACTTAGCCGCATGCCCGAAAGCGTAGTCGAGCCTGGCCAAATCAGCCGCGGTTCGGGCGCCGTGGCTCAGGCTGACAGCCTGGCATCTGACGAAGATGGCCCAGGCGTAGGCCTAACTCGCAAAGTGAGCTACTAGGCTCCTCGCGCCAGGGCTCAGGCGAGAGTAGCCCAGCTTAACTCGACTCTGGGGTCGCATTTGCTCGAGCAGAGTAGTCGAGCTCGCCAACCGAAATAGCTGGACTCCGGCCAGGCTCAGGCCGATTAAATGAGCCGACGAACTTGTGCCGCGCGTCTGCAGAGTAGTCGAGCTCGCCAAACCGAAATGTTGGGCCCGAGCGCCAGGCCTCGCGAAACATCACCGAGCCGACCGACTTAGCCGCGTGGCTCGCGCAGTAGTCGAGTCACAAACCGAGTCAGCTGGCCCTGCCGAGGCCTCAGGACCGACACTCGAAATGATCCGACTCAGGCCGCGTGGCCTGTAGTGGTGTCGGGCTCACAAACTCCAGTCGCCGCGCCCATTCGACGGCGATTTTCTTGGAAAGATGTGAGTGTCTTTAATGTCATTTGCGGAGAATTTGGAACGAGTCATGCACTTCCGAAAAGCTTTGTCCTTCTTATAAATGGCGCTTTCATTGCTATGGAGTTTATACTTTGGATACTTGGTCTTCCACGTAACTCGAGATATGCGCGAAGATGAGGCTCAAAGCTTGATTCTGCCTTCACCGGGATCCGCTCAAGACCTCCGGGGTTTAGCTTTGTTGACCTCTCGCTTGTGGAGTTGTGTTTTTCCCCTCAGTTTCCCTTTATGGGAGTCATGTTATTCCCCATTTGCCAGAATGTCCTGAGAGAGGCTGTGACATTTCTCAGGCCGCTTTCTATTTTCTATTCTTCTTCTCTTTCTCTCCTTTCTTCTCTTTCTCCCTCCTTCAAACTTTAAATGAAGCTTAGCAACCGTTACCGGGTCCCGGGCGCTGAGGCCTTCCCGAGCTTTTAAGCTCTGCAAACTAAGCTATTGGGCTTCCGCGCCGAGGCCTTCCCCGAGATGTTAAGCTTCCTACAAATCAGCTACCGGGCTCCCGGCACCGAGGCCTTCCCGAAGCCGCGTTTACAAACCGAGTTGCCGGGCTCGGGCTAATCTGGCGAGCTGAACCGTTACTGGACTATACGGCCTTTTCTCGGGTGAATGAGCTCTTCAAAACCGAGCTACCGGGCTCTCGGCGCCGAGGCCTCGAAGCCGCAAGCTTCGCAACCGAAAGCGCCGCCTCGGCCTTGAGGCTTCCTCGAAGCAGCGTTAAGCTCGCAAATCAGCCATCGGGTTTCGGGCGTTGAGGCCTTCGAGCCGCGCTCGCAACTCGGTTATCGGGTTTCGAAGCACCGCTTCCGATGAACCGGCTGCACGGGTACATGCCTTTTTCGAAGCAGCTTGAGCTCTTGAACCGAAGCACGGGAGGCTTTCTAGGCACCGAGGCCTTCAGCCGCGCAAGCTCGCAACCAGCCGCCGAGCTCTCGGGGCTCTAAGGCCTTCGAGCCGCGCTTCGCAACCGAGCCCTGCTGCACGGATCCGCGCTACCGCCCGCTTCAGTTGTTGCTTCGCAAACTGGAGTTTTTGGGCCTGACACGGCCCGCGCACGAGTCGCCTCACTGAGCTACTAGGCCTCGAAGCATTAAAGCCCCGGAAGCTACTTTAAGCCCGCGGGCTACATGGCCCGCTTGAGCCGTTACTGGGCTCGGTTACTGGGTCTGCGGCTTGCTGATGGCTCGTTAGCCAGCATCGGCAACCGAAGCACGAGCCCTGCTTACTTTGGCTCGTGGGCATGGCCTCGCTCGAACCGAAAGCCATCGGGCTCCCGGCTACCGCCTCGCTACATGGCCTGGCTTGCACTTCCTTCGAGTGCGCTGGTGCTTTTAATGCAAAATGAGAGAATTTGGAACAGACAGCACTTCCCGAGAGGCCCAATTTCCTTACAAATAACGACTCTCCAGATGGTGCTCATGCCTAACCTCTTCTTTGTGCTGCACTGGAACTGCGCACGATGAAGTGTCATACTGGTCAGTCATCATAGAGGCCCGGCCTCGAGATCGTGAGCCACGCTTGATTCGATGGTCTTCTGCTTGCAGGAGCTGTGTTTTCCTCAGTCTCTCCCTTGTGGAATTATATGTTCCTAGCTACGTCCGATGACTGAGTCGTACTAGTGGAATGGATTCTGGTGGGGCCAAGTGTACTCAAAATTTTTTAAAATCGCTTATCTACGTTTTTTCCTTTTTTCTTCTCTTCTTCCCCGCTTCTCCCTTCCTTCTTCTCCTTTTCCTTCTCCTCTTTTCCTTTTTCTTTCCGTCGCACTCTCTCTTCTTCTCTTTCCTTTCCTTTCCTTTCGAGATTTTTTTTTCCTTCCTCCTTTTTTCGAGGAGCCGCTTTGTGACCGTTTCGCTTCCCGAGATGTAAAGTGATGGCACCGCTGATTGTAACTCGAATCATCTGTATCTTCTTGAAATAAAGAAACAATCTTTTTTTTGTAAAGCATGAATTTTCGTATTCCGAGGTGTAATTTTCTCTGCATTTTCCTACCGAGTCGCTTTCTTACCGATATGCTCATATTCATAAGATATTACAAAATAACGAACACACAGATCGCTATCCGAAAACCGATGGCACTTTACAGTGATTACACCGAGGCCCCTACAGAATCGTTTGGTGTTCCCAAGAGCGAGGCAGAATTTTTCCTTCTTCCATCCGAGTCTGCAGCTGCCAGAAGCCACCACACACGTGACACGTATATAAGGGCCTTCCCAGCTTGGGTCCTAGCTTCATGTGTAGGATCTTTCCCTCGCCGGCGTACATTTTAAACTAGGCCGCAGCTTATAATCCCCGGGTTTGACCTTCACATAGTACCTTGTCGCCTTCTTCGATAGCTCCTACTGCTTCAGACCCGCCACGCTATCCCAGAGTCTAGGTTTGTATGGTTAGCCTCTACGTTATGTTCTTCTTACACTCTGCCACCAACTTTGGGATTTTAATCCGATCTCATTGTGGGCTACTCTCCTACAAAGCTCCAGCTGACGGGGCCCCTATTGCTAACTCATGTAATTCTCAGATGCCCATAACACCTCGAGAAGGTATGCTACCCATTTGCCTTTTAGACCTTCCAACTTGCCTCAATGTTGCAGGGTTCTTATGGTGACTTCGCTTGTCCATTGATCGTGGATGAGTCGATGAGTAGTAGTTCCCATTCCGAGCCCTACATTTAAATCCTCGATCCTAGGGATTGTTGAATTGTTTCATTGTCCGACAATTGTGGCTCTCGGATACCAAACTCGTATACTATGGAACGCCAAACTTAAGTTACTGCACCTTGCTCTCGTGATAGAAGCCAAGGGCCTTTAGCTTCACCATTTGCAAAATAACTAATCGCTATGACGATAAATTTGCATCGCACTTCCAATGGCAGTGGTCCTAATATGTCCAAAACCCCATCACGAAAAGGCCAAGGGGCGAATCACGCCGCGGCTCTGATGGGATGAGAGATTTAGCGTGTGTGGGTTCTTCCCGACAAACTTGCACTTTCTCGACTACCAAGTATGCCTCCTGAAAGTATCAGGCCACGCACCCTCGCTCAAGACTTTCGCCAAGGCCCAGCTTCCGATGTGATTCCTACATACGCTTCGTACTTCTCAAGACGTAGTTGGCGTCTTCCCCTGCAATGCACTTGAGGATGGGTGAAAACCTCGCTTTATAAAGGGTTCCCGATGAATAGTGAACTTGGGTACCTCGACCTAAGCTTAGACGCCCGGTCGTTTTGCACAAATTCTTCCATTAAGTAGTCCCAAATGGGTCCATCCAAATGGGCCTTCGATGATGACAGAGAGATTTCTTCACTGTTGAGATCTACGGAGGGCTTTGAAAGGTGCTCAACAGGTATCAGTCTATCGAGGTCTTCTTGGGAAGTTGTCACAGCCTAAGATCCGCCGCAGCCTCTGCCTCAGACATGTCCGATCCAACTGCACGAACTTCTTAAGTAATTCCATGTCTTCGAGGTATAGGATCATTTTTCGCCTCCGGCTTCAGAGGGAGCCTGGTCGTTGAGACATCACCGAGTCACAGATACCTCTAGTTGATCGATCATGGAACGGGCGAGGTTAAGCCCACTATGACAAATTACACTCAACCTCGCATCGAGGCCTCTGAACCCAAATCTTAGCTTATATTCAATATCCTATTCATCCTAGAGAGGTCAAATGGGACCGCAACACTTGAGTATCATGCCCCATCTACGGACATCCTCCAAATAGGGAGGTCGGACGTCAATTGAGTAGCTTCGACAAGCTTTGCTGAGGTGAATTCCATGACGAAGTCTGCCAAGATCTGCCCTTTTATTGCTGTTTTTGGTTTGTATCTAATGTCGAACTCACTCAATTTATAATTCAATTTCCATCAATCTTCCTGGGTAGATCTTTGGTTTGTGTAGCACTTACTTCATTGATACTATCGAGATTTCAACGGTATGAGCCAAGTAAGGGATGAAGCCTCGCCGCGCTTACCAATGCCGTGGATTAATTTCTCCATCTTTGGGTACCTTTCCTCCGCCCCTCTCAAAGCTCGGCTACAATAGTAGACTGCCGCGCACATTTGTCTCCACTAGACGGCGCTGCTGAGAACCCAATCTGCTTAGGTATTGTGGCAAGGAGCTTCCTCGCAGGGACTCTACTGTAATCTGCAGAGAGCTCGGGAGTAAGTTTTTAACGCCTAATGCCATATGTGCATCCCATTGAAAGCTTTTATAACTGTGAAGAAGGGTCGACACTTATCAAGCATCCTCGACACAAACCACTTAGCTACTTCATTCTTCCACCAGCTGGACTTCTTTTATGCTCATGGCGGCAGAAGGTCGAGCACAACTTTTATCTTGCTCCAGTTTGCCTCTATTCCTGTTGACTATAAACCTAAGAATTTTTTTCGACCGAGACTTCGGGAAGCACATTTACCGATTCAACTTCATCAGACTTTTCGTGGATCGGGAATGCCTCGCGACAGCTATATGGAGCTCTCTACCGTAGCTTATTTTTTTACTAACATGTCGGTTATATATACCTCCATGGATGTCCCTATTTGTTTCTGGAACATCCTGTTCACCAACCTCTGGTAGGTAGCTCCTGCGTTTTTTAGTCCAAAGGGCATTATCCACACAGGTCCCTTCCCAAAGGATCTAATGAGGCCCTAGTCACTCCGATCCATGCCGATTTGGCCAGAGGTCGTGAGAAAGCATCCATGAAGCTGAGGAGTTCATGGATGGCTGTGGCGTCTACTATGAGGTCGATCCAACGTAGAGGGAAGCTATCTTTTGGGCATGCTCATGACGCTGAAATCAATGCGTAGTCGCCATTTCCATTCGCTGACGCAGTACGACGTCGCCAACCATTCAGTATTCCACTGACAGAGAATCGCCCGGAGGAGCTATCACTTCTCATTAATAACTGGCCTTTCCGGGCTTAAACTTTTCTTTTGCTTAACGCTTGAAGATGGACTCCGACGCTTAGTCCGTGGAGTGATTATCATGGTCAACCCTCCCATTCCTCGCTTCCATCTGGCAATCCTCGCTCGCTTTCAAGAAGCTTTATATGAGGTTTCTCGAGGTCTTCCAAGGCTCGAACCAACGTAGTTTAGGTGTTCGCAGATCGCCCACCAGATAGGTTCCAGCTCTTCCAAGGGCTCACAGTCGAGTGTTGACCTCGCCTTCGCATGTCGAAGCCCGATTCCGACGGCGTTGGTTTAATCGCTTGCTTTCATTAATGCCGGTGTAACACCTCTCGCCACGCGCTGGTCTCCTTGAACCATTCCTACTCCGTTTACGGTGGGGAACTTGATCACCATGTGATAGGCAGAAGGGATGGCCCTTATGTCGTTGAGAGAGGGCCTCGTCACACACGCTATAACACAGGGGCATCTACTATGAGAAACTTAATTGGTCAAGCCAAGCTGGTCAACGGGTCTCCAAAGATACCAACCTATTGATCCTCAGTTGCAAGACTTTTCCGCAGAATCCTAGTGTGTCGACTAGATCCAAATTTCTCCCTTTCGGGCGCCCATCTTGTCAAAGTTGATGCAAAGATGATGTCGGCCGAGTCTCCATTATCGACCAGACCCTATGGATTGTTTGTTAGCCACAATTGCCCTTATCACCAAAGTAATGCCGCGGGGTGTTGACATCCTTCCGTAATATCGGTCCAGAAGGTTATGGTCGTGTCCGCCGAGGGAGTTTGACAACCGCTGCAAAATTCTTCAAGACCTCTGACCTGGCTACTCATGAATGAGCCTTCGATGAGCTGACTCCCCCTCCTGTAAATCCTCCCGAGATCACATGGATTTCCCAAGGGCTGCTTCGGTGCTGAGTCAAGCCGGGCCGCCGAGGTGGGGGTGGCTCGTCGATCTCGACCTTCGGGAGGCTAGCGTAGCGGCGGCGATACCCTACTTTAATCAAGTATTCTATTTCCTTCCCGAGCTTTATGTAATCGCTTCGCTCGATGTCTGCGGGTCCCTTGGCAACCTACAAGATCTCGGTGTTATCTTTTGGTCGGGTCCGACCTATCCGGGATGGCCATCTCATAAATTTTTTACGTTGTACTGCGGCAAGACCCGTGATACCGCGGGCCGCCAGCAAGAACTGGCCGAGGTGAATATCGCTGCCGAGCTCGGGCCGAGGTGGTCCTGCACGCCTGACGCTCCGCCTCCGGGGATCGCTCTCATCCCTTCGGGATCTCTCGTCTCTTTTGTTCCTGGGGTAGCTTCGCTCCCCGCTGGCCTTTCACTCCTTCTTTCTTATGGGTAGAAGAGCTCTCCTGGAGGTGAGGGCTTCTTCGCCATTAATGTACTTCTCATTTTAATAGCACTCAACCATGCTTCGTCGAGGATTCTTTGAAATGGAAATATTATAGTTTTATCAGATCCCAAACAAAGGATGAATGCTGATGGCGAACTTCTGGGCTCCTGAACATCTACCTTAATGACCTCTGTCGAACCTCCTCGACATAAGACTCAGTTTTCGTGTCATGGCTGAATCAGTGATAAACTCTATTTCAGAGGTTCCGATCCACCAAGTGGGAGATTTTAATGTGACAGAGCTCTTCAATGAAGAGATTTCGACGATGGTGGGAGCTCATAAACTAAGCCAATGTCGGCCTTACATGATATTGGCGCTCGCATCGTACGGGTCTTGATATCCATGCGTACCTATCGTTCTTATAAATATTACATCGTCAACGGACCTTCTGCCCATCGAACGCTTTCATTTATGATATATCCTGGTCT
The DNA here is from genome assembly GCA_016808115.1 of Tetrastigma voinierianum. Taxonomy (NCBI): domain Eukaryota; kingdom Viridiplantae; phylum Streptophyta; class Magnoliopsida; order Vitales; family Vitaceae; genus Tetrastigma; species Tetrastigma voinierianum. Next base: position 122,107 of record JAEQBH010004528.1, on the reverse strand, counting down.
CGCTTCTGGCGCAAATGTAGCAATTCCTACGTGAATCTGACTCGCCATTTCACCATAAACCATAGAGTCTCGAGTTCCGCTTCTTTACAACTTCCTCATGTGGCCGAGCCTCATGCCCTCAACCTCTCGCCCCATGACGCTTCCTCATTCCTACCGATGAGGAGTCAGTTTATTGAGCTGGCGTTCCCCGGTATCAAGTTTATCAAGGCCTCTCGGGTGGCAAGGCCCTTCAGGTCTCTGCCCGCAGATTCGCTTATCGCCGGAGCCGTGGCTGCTCTTCCCAGAGGCATTGCGGCCTTCGCCCGCCGCAGACTCAGCGCGTTGCACTATTCTCGCCAGCCATTTCCACCCTTATCGTTGCTATCGTGAGACTGAGCTCCATCTCGCTTCAGGTTATCGCAGATAGTTTCTAGCACGCTCATAGGAGGCTCGCCACCACGCTTACTTTGCCGGGTCTTTGCATTTTTGAGGGATCGCGTACTTCCCGCCGTTCGGAAGCCGATACCATCGCCATCGGTATATGTTTTGATTGTGAGCGAACTATCATTCCATAAACGGCGCCAACCGATGATGCTTTTCAACCAGAATCGGGCCGGAGCGTGTTTGGGAATCATTGGCTCACTACCGACTTTAAGATGCTCGCCTTTGCAAAAACAAGAACAAAAGGATCCACAGGCTCGCCTGTCGCTTCTCCGATTTTTCTTAAACACTTTTCATAAGAAAAGATCAACCGCTGTTAACGCTTGCTACGCATTCTTTCACCCGACGACAGGGTGACCCTTATTTATAAGCGCCACTTTCCAATCAACAGATATCACTTTATCGGACAAGGATTTTATTTCTATCGCTGCCGACAATATGATACTGTAGTTGTGCTATCGGTGCACTTATTCTACTTCACGGCGAAGATCATCTCGATTTATAGATATGAGTTCGCTTTCGCGTCGCTTCGGAGCATTTAACCAGCCTGCTTTCAGCCCGCGCCGTGGTCGAACCGCTTTAATCACCGCTTTACGCTTTCTTTAATCCTCGCTGACGCGCTGCCTGCGCTACTTTTAAACCCAATCGGGTCTATAAACAAAATAGCCCTCATGATTTCTTCCAGCGCCACGCCACACGACAGAAGATCTACACTGGCGGGCGGGGCTGATTATCCATTCCCTCAGGATTTTGTAGGTCTTGGTGAAGGGATCGAACCCTAGAGAGTTGCACTGTAAACAAAATACTGGATGTGCAAAGATTGTGGGCGGAAGAGTTACGTATTCTCGCGTGCTAGGGTTGAAGACAATCACGAGAGGGGGTGGCTCCCGATAAGATTTTTCATATTGCTCGTAGATACAAACTAAACCGTTGACGGACTGAGAGATATTCCGGCAAGGGAACTCAATTCCAGGGGGAGACGAACGATACAGGCACGAGGGGAAGTCGAGCTTCTCCGTTCTTTACGGAGACGAGAGTGTACTTCCTCTGACGGCGGGATCCCAAGTCCGGGAAGGAGAATAGAAGAGCGGCGGCTGAACGAGATCGATGGGCTTCAGCAAACGATGGATCGGAAATCATAGACCTCCACCTCTTGCAAACGCATCGGAATCGGAGAAGAGATTTGATGGGAAGGTAGGTGAGTATCTCGAAAAATAACTCATTGGGGATGGAAACTGGATTGTTCTTCATGCTGGGTGTTCTAACTTCGATATGTATGTGAGGGGCATTTTCTGAGTCTTTCTGGGTTATAATTTATGAGTGTGATAAAGAGGATTTTATTTATTTATTTATTAAATTATCCATAAAAAAAAGAGATATTTAAAAATACCAAGAAAAAGTAGAAGAAAAGCAAGATTTAAGGCAAGTAGAAATATAGTTAAATATTATATATTATTTTTATTTTACTATTTCAAACCAATTTTATTTTCTTAAATTTATGAATATAAACAAATACCGAAAATATGCCATAGAGTAATTATTTACACCATTTTTGCATTTTTACTTTTCAGATACAGGTTGTTTGATATAGTCATGTACATGAAATTTATCCCCATATACGGACACATTCTAATTAAGAATGAAATGTTATCTCCAAAACAATGAATTTTCGTTTTTATTTTTATTAAAATATTTTTAATAGTAACACTTTGTTTTTTACATATATTTACTTTGTATTACAAAATTATAGTATTCTATTATATGAATGTAATATTATATTTCATATGACTAAGAACTTACGTAGTATTCTATTCCATCTCATAATACCAATAATATTCTTATATACATTCAGAGTAGTTTTATTCTCATAAGAACATTCAGAAGATTATATTCTCGTAAAGTCAATAGACACGAGCATTGCCTATTATAGTGTTCTATTTTTATAAGGACTCTTGTAGTGTTATATTCTTGTAAGGACTCTTATGATATTTTATTCTTGTAAGGACTAGTGAGACCTCCTGACCTTTTTAAAATAAATAAATGTGGTTTTTTTTTTACAATCAAACACTTTAGTTATAATATAGTAAATTGTTCCCGTTACATCATAATCGATGCATAGATTTGACCGATATGGAAATGTAACTCATCCAGGAATAGGATTGACACTAAAACTGGATTCGTCTCCATTCTGGTTCTTCTAACTTCTATCTATGATTATATGTCTGTGTGGGGGTGGTGGCATGAATTTCTTATTCTTCTGGCTTTAGGGTTCCCTGATTTGAGTGTGGAGATTCAAATAAATAATTGGTATAATAAACGATAATATTTTTATTATTAAAAAATATTTTAAATTTCTTTAATGTATGAATATTTATTTATAATAAAAAATTATTTTATTGAAACAAGTTCTATCACATTTTATATAAAAATTAAATTATTTGTCATTTAAATTACATATTTTATTGAAGATTAAATTTCTAAAGTTTGATAGTTGTAATGATAATATTTGATACTGAAATTAATTTATTTTAATAATTGAAATTATCAAAAACTATATTAATATTTTATCTTATCAAATTCATTTTAATTTATAAAATATAACATGAATGTTTACCATTAAGCCTGAAGTGGTATATGGGAATATGTGCATGGGAGATCTCAGAAAATAAAGATGTTTTGAGAGCTTTTATTTTATAATTAACACATCTTCTAAAGAATAAATTAACAAAAATATTTTAGCTATAGGAATTCTTATTATTAATTTCTATTACTATTTATGGAATCGTTCCTTTTTTTTTCTTTTGTTACAATTTTGAATTATTTATTAGAAACAACAACATAAGAACAAAAAAATCTAATTCTACTAAAAGTCACTCAAATCTTGCTTTTATTAAATAATATATAAATAAAAATGAATTGTAATATCATACAAAAATGAATCAAAATTCTGATTAAGAATGAAATATTATTTCCAAGACTCCTTATTTTTACCGGAATAAAGAAATTAGAACAAAGATATAATTGATTTCTCATCTTGTTTCTTCGAAATCTTCGTGTTATCCTTAAAAAAGGTTATCAAACGTTCTTTGTCATTTACATCTTCAAAGTTTTCCATGGTGATACTTGTCAAGTGATGTCGCCAACACTTTATCGGAAGACGTTTGCAGCAAGATGAATCATCCTGTTGATCTGCCACTCCTTTCACATATTTGAACTACAAATCAAACAAGAAAATTATATAAGAGCCATAATTAGTCGGAGATTAAACTACTAGTATTGAATATATTAATTAGGTACCATGATGAACAAAATTGATGAGGCCATCATCGCATTACCTTGATGACCCTTTCTATAGGATCCTGAGAATTTAAGTTTTGAATAATCGACAATGTGTTTAGACGAGGAGAAAGTTGAAGCATTAAAGCCACCAGGTTTCTGTAACTCCGTAAATTAGAATTGACTTCTACCCTCAGATGCTTGAGAGTAAACATGGGAGCAATCCATCTATCTTTTAGTTCATTTGGGAAACCCACTACCTATAGTAACCATGCAAACAGATAAGAAAGAAAAATCATTGTAAGCTACTCTGGGAAAATCGGACAAAAAAGAAGGATAATCGATTAAAAGGGACAAAATGAAAACTTATTTGCAAGAATAACTTTTTTTTTTTTTTAGATCTATTTACTTTGTATTATATTGTTGTAGGATTTTATTCTCATGAAGACTTGAACATAGTCTTTTTCTTATGTCCCGTCCAACCTTAATCATTGAGTTCGTTCTCATTGACAAATAACTTATTTCTTTAAAATGCAAAATGATCAATGTTTTAAGCTTACTTTTACAAGTCATTCTTCCAAATATTTTTGGAAGAAAATATAAATTACAATTAAAATTAAAGCCAAAAAATAGCATTGGAGAAATTAAAGTTGAAGAAGGCAAAAAGACTGACCTTTTCAAATTCAAGCGTCAACACTTTACAATGATCGAAGGAGATGAGAAAGTGTCTCAACGCAAGAAACCATAGACTCGTAGCAGAAATCTGTGTCAAAAAGAGTCTTGCTTCGAACAGAGTTGAGGTCACGATAGTATGGGAGAGCAGAATGCCTCTATACAAGAACGAAAGTAAATTTGGGGTGATAAGCTCAAGCTCAACCTCCACCTCCTCCTCCGCTTTATTCTTGTAGTTATGAAATTCAAAGATCTTAAGCCGTTTATGACAGATCTTAACTTTCTTCAAATTTTCACATTTCTTGATTGACAGTTTCTCAAGGCTAATAAATTTGGGGATTTTCTCTTCGAACCAGTTATTTGTAATATGTCCTCCAGCATTCCACAATGATAAAGATTTTAGAGATTCAAAACTGCGCAGGTTGATGTTGATCTTAGAAAAAAGAATTCCGCCATCGTATCTGAAATATTGAAGATTTGGAGCATCAATCTCGATATTTTGTAGTGTCCTGCAACATTGCAACTCTAACGACAACAGTTTATCACTAAGAACCCTAACGGTTTCCAGCAAATCACACTCGTTGAGGCTCAATTCCTCAATCAAAGAAGAATCACCTAGAATCAAATTTTGAAGACCTAAATCCAAGCCTGTTAATTTCAAAACTCTGATGGATTTTGCCGCAAAAACGTCGGAGATTCCTTCAGATAACTCGAAGATTATTTTGGAGTTAATCTCCAACTCCTGGACATGGCTCCCTAAAGAAAATTCGATGTACCTGTCTAAATCGGGAATGCGAAGTGTTCGAAGCTTGAATTTTTGCAGAAAACTATCCGGTCCCCGCCGCCGGAGAAAATCATCGGTGTAGTCGGAGAATCGCATCAACATCTCACTGGCTTTCGAATGATTGATCGGCAGTTTGAGCCCCGTGGCGAACAAATCTTGATCGAATTCGATGACTGGAAAGGTACGCCATACAGAATTGAATCTCCTTGACAGTACACTAACTTGAATCACATCCAACAATGGCAGAAAGAACATGATATCATGAATAATTTCCGTAGGCAAGTTCGAGAGTCGATCTGCCTCGGCCATGGAGGTTTTTCCTTGAATCGGTGTGGTTGAATGTAGAAGAAATTTAATTCCGACTTCTCCTGGAAAATCTACTTATATGTGCCTGAATTCTTCACCGAAATAGTACCCTTTTTTTTTTCTTATCTAATACTTCTTCTTCCTTTGAATGTTCATCTTATATTCTTATCCCAAATTCAAACTCAAGAGGATGATCCTCCGAAGACCTTATCTCTCAGCTTCCTTTTTTAATATTTTTAAAAATTTTAGAATTTTAAAAAATAGTAAATATATTTACCAATTATAATTTTACCATAATTAATTGATTATGTTTTCTTTTAAAAGAAAAATAATTTATATCACACCAAAATATGATCCCTTGTTTAAGAAAAAGTGGCTATAAAAGAAAAAGTTGACTAAGGTTTCTTCAAATCATATCTAGACATGCAACTATAAGAACGTCTTAATTTAAAACACTTAAAATTCAAAATTCAAATAATTATTTGAATTTTGTTATGAATCTCTTCTTATCTATGCTACAATATTTTTGTTTATTGGAAGTCTTGTTATTTGAATAAGGATTATGAAATCATTCTTTTTTCCATTTTTTACAATTTTGAATTATTTATTAAAATTAACATAAGAATGAAAAGTAAATATTTGGTTAAAAATATCAAATAATCCTAAATTTGTTAATCTAACGTCTTTCATGTTTTTTCTTGAAAAATGATTCATATTAGACAAAAATACCCTTTTATATTTTATGAATTTGCATTATCTCTTAAGGTTTATTTTTGTAAGAAAATAAACCAAAATTTGAAGGGGCATATTTCAAATCAACCAACCAACCAAAAATCTAGTTCTTATCAAAATCATTCAAATATATTTTTTTTTTAGGGAAAAAAACAATTTAAATCATGAACTTTTAGGACTTTGTCATTTATATTTTGAACTACAAAAATTTTCTTTTAAATATATGTCATTTCATTTTAATGACAATTCTACCCTAAGATATCTCTTATCGATATGAATTTTAATCAGAGAAAATAAATTCATACATGATTAAAAAATAAATTTGAATTTTTGTGTCTTAGAAAATGAATTTAATTTTAAAATTAAAATTAATAATTATCAAGTTTTAAAAAAAAATTGTATAAAAACTGAATTTATATTCTAAATAAAAAAAGAATTATGTAATTAAATAAAAATGTGAATTTTATGAGAAGAATAAAAGAAATATTAGTTTGAAGGGCAAATTTGATTTATGAATTAAAAAATTAATATTAATTAAAATCACTAATTCAAAATTCATAATTTTAAACACATTTCCAAAATTTATAATAAAAAACTAAATAATTTTTTTAATATTCAAAATTGAAAAAGTAATTCAAAATTTTATTCAAGATTTTCATTTTTAAGTTTTTTTTAATACACTTTTAGTTACAAAATAATAAACACATTTAAAGTTATTTTAAAGTTAATAATTCAAATTTTCTAAAAATCCAAATTCAATTAAAATTTACTTTTTAATTCAAAGGTTCAATTAATTATTTAATTAAAATTAACTTTACTTTTGATTTAAAAGAATTTAACTTTGGTTTTTAGAAAATGTGAGTTATTAACTTTGACAATTTTGAATAAATTTTGAGAAAATGAATATTAAAAAATATCCTTAATCATATTTGCCAAATTAATAATATATTTAAATTGGATTTAAGATTAATGATATTTAAATTTAAAAACTTCCAATTAAAATTTATTTAATTCATAAAATCAATTGTATTTCAAAATTAAATTTATTGAACTTAAATTTTACTTTTTTATTTAAATAAATAACAATTTAAATTCTAATAAATTCAGATTTTATAAGATTTAATTCAATTTTTTGTAAAAATAAAAACTTGACAACTTATTATTTTTAATTTTAAAATTAAATTTATTTTAAAAAACCTAAAAAATTCAAATTTATTTTCTATTCATAACACGAATTTATTTTCTTAATTCTTATTTTCACAATTTTCAAAGGTTTATATCGTGGTTAGGAATATTCTTAAAATGAAAGTACATATATTTAAAAAAAAACATTTTTTAATTAAGTATATAAATTATAAAATCCTAAAAGTTCATGATTTAAATTGATATTTTTCCTATTTTTTAAAATAATATAAGAATATAAACCATCTTAACATTTCGGCAGAAGCAGACGGCAGATAGAAGGTGCTCGAGTCCTTATATATATATATATATATCCGTAAGTCTCAAATGAGAGCGGGAACATGCTCAAATCCTTATAAGAGAAAAGGGTCTGGATCTGTTATGCAAAAGCAAAGCACTACAGCCTGCAAATTTCCGTCAAAGAGGTAAGACTTTCCCTGTAAACGGAGATATCGCAGTGATCAATACATGGAAAAGAACCATAACAATCATCCTCAGGCGACCTGGAAATAACCTACGTCCTCGCCCTCTCTTCCTCTAGGTTGTGGTGGAACACATACCAGTCTATGAAGAACCAGCTCGGAATCAATGTAGTCTCACGCTCACCAGTCACCATTACGAATCGAAGTAATATTTATATATATATATGCTTATTTTGCAATTAATATAACAAGTTGAGGAATGATATATATAATATTTCACCCATTCAACATTACCATCGTCAGGCCGATCCTTCCATGCTTTTCCCAAAAGCTCAAGGCCCAGCTCAAAACCCCCTTTGAATTCAGATTTTTCTCGATTTTTGTGACACTAATAAAGAATCTCACATCGTCACAAAAAACCAATGCCTTATAAACAACATCAACACATAAACTGACACAGAATCGATCCAATGAGGCCCAACTCAAAGAGGTGACTTTTAAGATTGCGCCATATTATTACTAATACTTATTCACTCTGACGACCCCGTATGCCGAGCTCCGCACTGCTCTGTTTGAACAAAACCACGGCCGAAATGCCATTGCCAATCACGATGGCGGCTGACTCGGTTCAAGGTTTGGCTGGTTCTAAGTGAGAAACTGGATCGGAAAAGTTCACCAATCAACGATTCGACCGGTCTGGTTTCAAAAACATTGCCATTTACATAATCCTCCAATTTCCACATCAATCGTCATAACATTACCGACGCTCTCAACCACATCGTGGAAGTCTAGAATGGCGATATGGCCATCGATTTTGATCATGTTCCACGTCATGCCCTTTTATTATAAGAAACAAATCCGATACCCCCTTCACTCCCTATATATTAACTTTTCTGAAAAGTTAAATACTCTTACACATGAAAATAATGGGAAACCAAGGAATCTTAATTTTGCTTCTTTATGCTTATTTATTTTTTAAAATTTGTAGACCATTAAATCACACCTTTCATAACTTTTAATACACTCATGAAATTTTTTTTGGAAACAATTTTTTAATATTCTTTTTTAACCAAAAAAAATATAATGTTTGGAAAATTTAAAAATAATTTATAATCAAAGAATATTTTTTAATATATATATATATAAGATGTGTTACGGAATTAAACCATGAAGGACTCTTGAGAGCTTTTATATTTATATTAACACATCTCCTCAGACAATAAATTAACAAAATTATATTGTTTATGGGAAGTCTTGTTATTGCAAGAAGGATTATGAAATCATTCCTTTTTTCATTTATTGAAATTTTGATTTTTTTTTAACATCTATTCACTTTGCATATTCCAATCATGTCTTTTTATTAGAAACAACATGAGAATGAAAAATCTAATTCTAATAAAAACCAGTCAGATCTTGCTTTTATTAAATAATACAGGAATAAAAATGAATCAAAATTCTAATTAAGAATTAAATATTATTTCCAAAACGATTCATTTCGGGTTCTTATTTTTATCCTAATAAGACAGCCTCTTTGCAGGTTCGTTTTCTTTCAAGAAAATAAAAAAAAAACTTTAGAACAAAGATATAAGTCTTGTTTGGTTGAACCACATAGGTAATTCATCCATAATCGGTTGATAGCTTTTAAACTATAAATCTAAATTTTACATCATCTTTTATTTTTTCCTATTATATAAGGATGGATTAAATAAAATAAATATTATTTTCATAAATTACGATATTCATGTAAATATCATGTCAAATATTTATCCATGTAATAAATATTTTATAATCATGTTCCTATAAGATGTTAATTTGATATTGCTCTATACAAGAAACCAAAGATTTACTAAATTGCAAAAAATTTATCTACTACATTTTATAAAACATATTCAAAATATATAAAACTATATATATATATATATATATATATATACCAACACTAGCTACCCGGTATGGTCTAAACCAAATAGACCCATAATTGATTCAAACAGGACTATAATTGATTGATTTCACATTGTGTTTATTTGAAATCTTCATGTTACCCTTAAAAAGTTTATCAAACTTTCTTTGCCATTTTATACTCTACTTGTCAACATTTTATCCGTGCTGCTTGCAACAAGATGAGTCCCCTCATCACTCCTATCATTTAATCCACAAATCAAATAATAAAAATAAGCAGAACTATAGTTAGTTAGATTATTGAATCAGAAAGGTATCAATTGGATGATTGAAAGATAGTATGAGCCATGAAAAATAAATAGATTATGGTAATGTGATGGTTAAATATCATATCTTCCAAATTAGATATCAGTACCAAACCACTTTCATAAAACAATTTTACTTAAGTCTTATGTAATTCTTCCTCATAAAGGCAATGCGACCAGTCTCCTTGACAATACACTAACTTGAATCACATTTAACAATAACTAAAAAAACATAATTAATATCATGAATAGTTTCCGTAGGAAAGTTCGAGAGTCGATCTGCCTCAATCATGGAGGTTTTCCTTGAATTAGTTTGGCTTAATGTAGTACAAATTTAATTCTAGAGGGATACTCCATATTAAGGGGTGTATTCGATTAAGACTTTTAAATATATTTGTAGACTTTTTTAAGTGGAGGACTTTGATAGATTTTCAAACACTTTTGTAAACTTTTGTAGAGTTTGTAAATGTGTTGATGACTTTTATAAACTTTTATTTTAAAGACTTTTGTAACTTTTGTAGAGTTTGTATAGATGATTTTTATAGACTTTTATTTTTAAAAACTTTTTATATACTTTATTAGATTTTTGTAGATGTTAATAGACTTTTATAAATTTTAAAGAACTAGAATAAATTCATATTTTTAATAAAATAAATAAATGTAAAATCTCATAATTAAATAATTTTATTCAAGAAAATTATCAAATTTATTTAAAATGATATTTCCTAAGTTAAAATATAAAAAATAAACTCAAAAAATATTTTTCTATGTGAAAACATAAAAATGAAATTATTACTAAAACACAATTTTTAGAACTATTTCCCAAGAAGAGTTTATCTTGAACCATTTTATTAAATATAAACTCATCCAAATAAAAAGTTATTAAAAAATAATTATCAAACCATCATCTAATTTCTTTTCTTTTCTTTTCCTTTAAAAAATTTTATTTGAAAAATTAGAATATGTTCACAATTTATTCTTATTCTTCATGTTTCAAATAGCTCTTAGGAATAATATTTATCCATAATATTTGGTTGTGATAATTTTTAATCCTTATATAATTTTAAAATAATTATAAAATCATCATCAAAACAATAAAAATATGTTATAAGAAATCATAAATTATTCAAATAAGTGATTATAGAAAACTAAAAGGTACTTATATAAATCAAAACGTGAAATATGATGAAACTAAATTTATTATAAAGATTCCTACCAAAAAAAAATCATTATAAAAATAAGTATAAATCTATTAATATTTTTTATTCATAAATAACATGTGTATTTTTAAAAAATAAAAATAACATTATAATATTAATTTTATTTATTTGTAAAAATTGTATGTTTTATTATTTTATAAATTTATAAATTATTATATTATATTTTTAAATATTGTAATTGATAAGTAACCACTACTCCGAAATCAGCTCTGTGTAATTTTGATGGAGTAATCCTAAGAAATTCATGTCATTGAAAACAAGTTTACAATCCTTTAAAATCTTTTTTTGACTTTACAATGTGGATGTATGATTTTAAGAACAATTAAAAAAACTAACAATTCAAATAGAAAATCATATTTTATTCCAATAACCATAATACAAATACATGATTTAAAAATCAAATTAAAAAAAAAATAAGACTAAAGAAAATTTTAATCTTACCTTTAAAGAGTTGTTTCAACCAAGAACTCAACAATGGGATAGGGATTTTATCTCATATTTATTTAATCCAAGGGATAGAGGCGTACTTAATACGCTTCTTAAATAGGCACGATTGACCAATGGTATTGGACTATTGATGATATGGATTTGCATTCAGTCAAGAGTGGCTTTAAAATCCAGCATTTTCATGTGGATGGAGATAGAGCACCTATATGGACATTGTTGTGGAATGACCACCCCCAAACTGACGCCATCGCATTTGGCGCTTGCAAAGGCATCCTTCCGTGACTGGGTAACTTGAGGAGTCATATGGTCATTCCATCTTTATGTCCAATTGTGCAAGGACGTAGAGTCTACCATCACCTCATTTTGTAATGTCCCCATTGACTCGCAGTTTCTTCACCCCTTTTACTTTTAGCGACAGACCAATATTGCTCCTTCCTTTGGGCCTATCGTTCTCACTTCATCAATTTTGATAGATAAAATTGCATTTGTGGTGATTATATGTTCGGCATTATGGACTCACCGAAACAAAGTAGTCTGTGAGAACTGAAGGTGGATTGCAGGCATATTTTGAAAATAGTTGGGAGTACACTAGAACAATGGTAGGAAGTTAAACGTCTACAGTTACAAACTTTCCCTACATTTAGGTTTCATTTGCAGATCCTCACACATTGGATGAAACCTACTAATGAATGGCTAAAGCTCGATGTTGATGCAGTAGTTTTCTCCGAATTAAGATCTATTGGTATTAAATGTGTTCTTAGAAATTCTATAACGGGGTTTATTGCAACAATGGCATCTCCATCCTCTTAATCCGCCCAAAGGAAGTCGAATAATGGGAGTTAGAGAGGCTTTATCATGGCTCAAACAGATGCAGATGACGAAAGTGCTAGTAGAAATGGATTCTCAGGTTGTTTTCAATGCCCTCAATAGAACATCTCCAGCTTCATCCCATTTTTCTATGTTAGTTAAAGATTGCTAGGACTTGGCAAATAGTATGCCAAATATCATTTTCACTTTTGCTAAAAGATCTACGAACATCGTTGCTCACATTGTGGCTAGAACAACATGTTCTATGTCAGATCAAACTGTATGGAATTTTCAAGCTCCTTCATTCTTGCTCCTTAGCTTGACACAGGACCTTATTGATCTATAAATATACATTTTCATTAAAAAAAAAATCAGAATAACCAAATTTTTAATCCTACCTTTAAACTATCTCATATTCAAAAAACTACAATGCGAATATATCTAAGGTTAAACTCTATTGCCTCTAAAAATTCTTATTGGTTTCACTCGATCAAAAAGTCCTTCCAAATCTTTCAGGAATGTAACTGTTGACCAATTTTTGTATAAACCAAAATTTTCCAAGTGATTAGCATTGCTAGCAACGGCGCAAAAAACTTGTTGACCAAATCTGTGATGAAAAATATATGTTTCTCCATTTTGGTTTGTAAACTTGATTCATTAAAATTTGGGTTCGGTCATAATCACTGCAAGTGCACAGATCATACAAATAATAAAAGTGGATTTGGCTAAGTTCGCATATCGTTCCACTGGATCAGTATGTAAATCATAAAATCAACTACCCCAACTACTCAAGATCCTTACTATTTGAACTTCAATATTAAGACGATTAAGAAAACAAATATAATAATGTCAAGTGCACTTACCAGTACATAAACTATTAATAAGAACAGAGTTTAGAGTTCACTGAGTGAGACAACACTAGAACATAGATCAATGAATAATTTGTTAATTTCTGCATCATTTTGAATCTTAGCTCTACCATAAGTTGGAAAGATGAATTTGTCAAAGATGCAATGTGGTATAGTTTGGATATCTCCCTTAACCATACATTTCACTAATTAGAGATTCATATTCATTTCTAATTCATGAATTTAATCAGCTACTTGTAAGATATAACCCTCTTTCTAAGATTTAAGTATTTTTCCTTTTCAGTACTTCATACCCAAATCTTAGGACTAGAGAATTTCGCCCCATAGATAGGATATTTGAAACTTCTCCAATTTGATTGACATCTCATCCTATATTTTTTTATGTAATTTCATCTCCTTGATTAGACTTGCTAACACGGATCGACCGGCTCATCAGAAAGAGGAGGAACTCGAGTGATTAACTGATACTTCAGTCCAATGATCCACACCATGAGTAAGTCAGGATGTATCGAGCAAACGATCAAAAGTTCATTAGTTCCACAAGATAGTCTACCATACCCACAAAGAACCGTCTATGCCTCGAGATTCTCCATCTCCTGTCACAGCGCCTCCCGAACCGGGAGCAAAATACAATACTTTACTTGGGTACACGGTTCAGTACCGAATGGCAAGTCTAGAAATAATACCAATAAAATAAATTCAAGAATTCTAACTAATGTGTTCTTCCATTTTGTGCAGGAAAATGACGATCATCATTGACCCATTCCCAAAGGGAGCTCGACTCTTCAAAACTGGTTCACTCATATCAGTGACTAACTGATCAAGAAAATTCACTCAGTGCGTAAACGAATCGAATAAATACAAAATCCAAATTTTCCAAACTCCATTTTATTCAAAAATATTGACAGCAGAAAATTTAAGAAATTTTAGCTCGCAACCGCACTATAGTCTGGCTACTAACCCGGGAAAATAAAGAAAACTAATTAAAGCTACGCTAAATCAAAATCTACTAAAAGAAATAAAGAAAAATAAGAAAATAAAAATATACAAAGAGTCTTCAACTACCCGTAAATCTCGGATTCGCTGAAGTCGCGTGAGGCGCCCAGATGCGTCTATTTACAGACTTTCCAATATCGGCCCACTTCAAATAATCGCGTTTGTGGATCCTCGCCAAAATTCTAGCCCAAATTGGTATATACATGCCGCCCAGCATAGAAAGTTACATCCTGACGAGTTTTCGATCTTTGTCGGCCTGCGTAAGTAGCATCACGAGTCTTACATCGCGACACATTCTCTAGGCTTGTTCTTGGATTCTGTCATGACATAGATTTTATTCTACAGTCTTATTCTTGTTGCGACATAGATGTCTTGTGTTGCGACACTAAATTTGTTTGCAACCAGCTTCTCATTTCCTTCTGCTTCTAGAATTTGTTGCGACATAATTTTCCATATCGCGACAGAGTTTCCATATCGCGACATGATTTCTTCAATTCTTTAATAATCTCTATCACGACCGAGTTTTCTTTGTCGCGACAAGATTTCTTCTCTGGTCCTTACCCTGACTGAGTTGTTTGTTGCGATTTAGAGATCTTTGTTGCGACAAACTTGACTTGGCTAATCTCAGTTCTTTTTCAATTAGAGAGTTTTCTTGCCATATGAGAATTCTATCGACCTGCGGCTTTATTGTCGCGGCGGCTTCTTTTCGCGACAAGATTTTTACTTTGCTGCTGATAATATTAGCTTATGTCACAGCAAGAATTGCTTTGTCACCATTCCTCTTGTATTGCTCTTTAACTTCTGTAATATGACAAAGAATTCCTTGTCATGACGAGAATTCCCTACCGACCTCATGTTTTGTTTGTCGCGGCATAGAGGCTACGCCGCGACATAGATTACGTATCTTGGTTGTAAACTGCGAATGTTATGTCAGAAGCGGGGATTTTCTTTGTCTGTGGAGCTTTTCTTCCTTGAAATTTGGTTCCATGTTGAAAACATATGCCAACATAAAAACATTTGTCTTAAGGCTAGTTTATGCATGTGCTTTGCTGCATTTTAATCGTGTGATTCGTCTATTAATCTTGACCTTTTATGTTGCGGCGAGAGGGAAGAGTTATCGCGAAATAGCTCCCCTTCGCCATTGTGATCATTATGCATTGGTAGTTTAGGGTGTCGCGGCGGTCTTCTTCCCGCAATCTTCTTATTAATGTCGCGTGAAAAACTCTTTGTAGTATTGAAATATACTGACCTTGAGTTTTTATGCAGGCTGTTATGACATATAGTTGTTGGCTGCGACATAGTTCTTTGATCTACTAGAAATTTTGTCGCGACATACAAAAAGCGACAGAGACTGCTGCAATTTCCACTTTTTTTCTTCTTTTATGCTGGAATTATCTTCTTTTTCAATTAACATTTGCAAAACACAAAGTTGGTGAATATTCCATAATTTGGCATAGAAATAGATCTAAAACTGTTAAAAATATACCATAAAAATGAATTAAAAATAGATGAGTTTAAGACTCATCAAATTCCCCCAAACTTAAAGTTTTTCTTGTCCCCAAGCAAAGAAAAGAAAATTTTGTTTGTCCTCAAACAATTTAGCTTTTATTTTTAAGGACATTTTTCTATTTAAAGCTCAATTGGGTAGGAAACATAAGTCAGTTGAAAATTATTTCTAAACATGTTTCTAATCTAGAATCAGGAGGAAGATTTTTAATTAAGTTCACTGAACCAACAAATAATTTATATGGTGTAAACAATTTAATCATTAAACCCTGATTTTTGTGTGTGTCTGGTCTTTCCTCTTTTTCCTTGGCAGATTAGTTAATCTTCTGGAATAATACTCAGTTGGCATACTTCTCTTTCATTTTAAAAGTCTCATATGCTTGTTTATCATATTAATCTCCACTAATGTAGGCATAACACCACCTTCAAGATCAAATAGGTCTTTTAAGCTTGTAATGTGTGGCTTGGGTAATTAGGTAGATAATTTGACACTTTAGGCTCAATTTTACCCATATTTCACTAACAACTTACACTCTTGCCTTCATCATGCATCCTTGATTTCTCTTGATTTTAAGTTGCTAACTTCCCCATCAGGTTTTAGCCATCTTTCTGCATATTCTTCATTGTGGTATCTTTTTCTCTTTTCATTGTCCACACACAGAATATAACTTTTATTCCTTATTTTAGAAGCTTTTTCACTTTTCATCTCTCACCAAGTTTTATGGAATGGTGCAATGTTGGTCTTCTTAAGCTTTCTACCACCCTTAACTAACTTTGGGTTAGTAGCTCCTATACCAGTTGGTATTAGGGTACCAGGTGTTGAACACCCCTAAGAACTTAATTATTAAAGGGAGGAAGGTTACAAGACCAAACTTATTCTTCCTTAATGTTTTTCTTTTCACAACTTCTTTCATAATTCTTTTATATCTTCAACTCAATGAGTTTGTCTTACTCAACCCTGTTTATCCTTCTCTACAACTTAAAATAATTTTCCCCCAAACTTGTTCCTTTCTATTATTGATGTATTTTCTCTATTATAGGATTATGTGTAAGGAATGAATAGGGCTTCTCATTTGTTGGTTGATGATGAGATTGACTATAGGATCAAATAAGGAACTAGTGTGTATGCTTATGCATATCATAAGGGTAGACTTTGAAATGCTCAAACTTCCAAGGATGGCCTAAATCATTTCCTGTTAGTGGTATTGCCTAGGATTTCGCCTTGACTAATAATCTAACAAGTTCTAAGACATTGGAGAGATTACTGTGATGGATCCTAAAAGATGTCCCTAATCTTGACACGATTTGTTTCAGAGTTACTATTGACCATGTGCAAAGTTTATCAAGATTTTTTTTATAACCAAACTGTTTACACAAACAGAATTATAGGTCTTATCTGTCCCATTAATTGATTTAAGCCTTCCTTATTCTTGGACTTCAACACATTTATTAATATCTTTAGAACTTTCCCGTTTAATTCATCTCATCCTACCCCAATGCATCTATTGAATTGTTGTTTGGTTTCCAAATTTGTTGCTATGTTGTTTAACAAGTCAATAAGTTCAATTAAGCCAAGCATTCAGCTCAAAACAATCCAACACAACCACAATTTTCATTCTTTCATCAATTCCATTCAACCAAACATGTTGCAGTAATTTAACCATTAGATTCAGGTAATTGGTTTCTCATTTATTCAACTGAGCTATTTACCACAAGTCAACAATTTCAAATCATTAAACATTAAGGAAAGAGAATTTAAACAAAACAAACAAAAAATGAAAAAATTGAATAAAATAAAAGTGAACACCAAGCTTTTTCTATTTCATTCAAAATGTCAAGGATTTGATATTGGGTACATAAAGGAAGAAGAGATGGAAGAGTAGGGTGAGCTATTTTTTTTTTCTTTCATGCCTATGGGAGGAAGGTAGGTTAACTGGATCTAATTTGTACCCAATTGCAGAAGGTGAGAACTCAGGGATTTGGACTTGTGGCTACCTTGACCTACTGCCTTCTCCACTTCTGTTTAGTAAAGGCCACTCCATGGTTATGGATAATTGCTTGATTAATTCATTTTGTCTTTGCCCAATAGAATTCAGGGTTCCCTCAAACTCACCCTTGGTAGAGTACATTTTCACCAAATTTTTGTTGATCATGTCCAAGCTTTCAGTCCAACATTTTTCCCTATAGTTTAGGGTGCCCTCGATTTCCTTATCTCTTTTTTCTATTAGAGTTCTTATTTCCTTTTGATGTTCCTTATACAAATACCTAAAAGCATGTGCCTTCTGCAGCAAGTTCTTCTCCACGGCATTCTCCATTTCTTTCATGATCTTGAGTAGCTCACTATCTCTCCTGAGTTGATATGAAAGAAAAGCATCTTCTTTTGCTCTCAGTTCTTCACTCAGCTCTTGTTCTCTTATCTACTCTTCCACTCTTCATCTCTCTGCTTGAGGGCTTTTTCCAAATTCCGGTCCCTCTTTTTCAACTCAGCATCCATATACTCATCCTTGAGTTGCAGTTGGAGTTTCAGTTGGTTGTCCCTTTCTTCCAATTCTTGCCTCATGGCTTTAAGCATTTCAAGGACTGCAATATTGTTACCTAGAGGCTCTGAGCTTTTAATATGCTCTTGGTGGACTTGTCTTACATCAGGGGAGAAGGTCAATACTGGGCTCACACTTCTCTGCCTTTGTTAGAGCTCTGGAGCTTCACTTTCAGGCTGTGGTTGCTGTATTTCTACTGGTTCTTCTTCTCTTACAGCTTCCATCTGTCTTCCCCTACCTCTGTTTTTAGGCCCCTTGGTGATTCCTGTTAATGTTAGGGGCAATGTCCTGGGGTAGTTCTCTTCTTCTTCCCAATCTCCTTGGACACCACCCAAGATACAAAGCCTCGAGATCAGCCCTGGGTGCGGAATCAGCCCCTTGTATCCTCCTCTATAATAACTCAGAATTGAGTTTTCTATTATATTGCCCACACTGAATTTATACCCCTTGAGGATGGCATATAACAATACCTCCTCTTTCTCCCTGACTGTGCATAGGTGCTTGGAAGACAGAATGACTGAACAAAAAAAGTAAAACCACACCTTTGCTAATTCAATCAGTGCTCCTCTGGCGATGGATTCATGTGGGTTTTTTCTGGAGGCATTCCATTTTCCTTTGCCATCAGTCAGCAGGTCTACAATCTTCTCGTAGTCAGGTGCTTCCACTAGTCTTTTGAATTTCGACCCATTCTTCCTCTCCTGAAGATTGTAGGTGTGATCTATTTGCTCTCTACTGAAAGATATCCATCTCCCTTTAATGTAGACTATTTTATCCTTCATCCCCACCATATTTGCGTAGAACTCTTTCACCACATCTACGAATCCAGGAGCTTTTTGCTCATAGAACATATGTCATCCCTTGCTTTTGACCAGCTCTTGGAATGGAGAAACCCACTTGTTGAAGCCTCTCTCCCCTATGAAGTCTCTATGTTGTAGTTTATCTCTCCAGGCAATAGAATCCATATCAAAGACCCAGTCACTAGCTTTTTGTTTGCTGCTCTCTGCTTCTTCATTTTCTCTTTTCCTCTTTCTGGATTTTTCCACTGTCTGCTCAAGTTCTTCGTTTACCTCAGCCCTTTCTTCACTTTGCCCTGCTACTTCTTAAGTGGCTGGAACTGTTTCATTCTCCAATTCAGCATAATCTTCCATTATTTCGTTGAGGTTTGGAACCAAGTGCAATGGCTCAGACATTGTGAGAGAGCGGTTTAAGGATCTAGGGTTTTGAACAAGTGAGAGAGATTTGGTGAGGGAGCGAGTGGTTTTAGTCAGTGCTTGAGTGGTGACTCTTAGGTCTTGAGCTTTTTCTATTTATAGGCTAAGAGTTGTTGTGCTTCATTAATTGTCGCGATAAATTTATGACCTAAAGTTGTGCCTTGCAATCGGTGTCGCGACAATTTTCACTGTTTGTATTAGGGCAATTCTTTACATCGATTGAGCAAAAAGCGTAAGCGACATAAATTTTCTATGCTCCCGATTGGGTCTGTTCGCGACATATAGAAATCTTGTCGCGACATGATTTACGAGAGCCCCATTTCTTTATTTGTTGCGACATAGAAAATGTGGCAACAAACTTTGCTTGTATGTCCATTAGACAAAAGCCTTTCCCATTTAGCACAAAGTTCGACGGTGTTGCGACATAACTTTCTCTAACCAGACAAAGTTACATTCTACCTCAAATTTTTGCACATTTCATACTTTCAGCCATTCAAACCCAAATGACATTATGCAATAAAGTCTTCCACTTAGTTCATACTTGTGAAAACACATATTTCATCAAACAATCTTCATTCAAGTATGAACAACAAATATCTTTCTTCACTCATTATTCGTCGTGAAGATATTCAGTTGGCTTGATTAAGGCACAAAATCTAACAATATATGCTCTAAAAATCTTTATATTCCTCCTAAACTTCAACTATGCATTATCATTAAAAACAAATTTAGGGAAATAGAAATACTCCCCCTTGTAGCTATTTTCTACATATTTCAATTTGAGAAAGTGTGTTTTCTAATAACATCGAATTCCAATTCATCTTCCCTGTTCCTGAAAAAAAATCAACAAACTATCAAACTACATACTAAAATTTCTAACAAAATGAAAACTAAAACGTCAAACTCATAAAAGTAATCAACATTAATCAAACTGTCAAAATTAAAATTCTGCTTGGGTTGCCTCTCAAGAAGCTACCTTTAATAATCATGTGAACACTTGTTTCAAAATGTCACTTCATTTAAGTGCTCTTTTTTCCCTTTTCAAAATCTGGATCTACTTCATTTATGCTTCCTCCAAGATAATGCATCAATCTCGGCCATTACTTTAAATTCACTTCACAATTCATCTTTTAGTGTTGTGCTCCAAAGGGTGTACTTGTTACCACTGTGTAAGGACCACTCCATCTTGACTTCAATTTCCCTAGAAATAGCTTAAGCTTGGAGTTGTATAAGATGACTTTTTCTCCTCCCTTGAATTCCCTCCTCGGAATCTTTTGATTATGCCACCTCTTTGTCTTTTCTTTATAGATTTTGGCATTGTCACAGCTTCATTTTCTTAAGCTCTTGATTCATTCATTTGGGTAGCCTCTTTTCGTAGTGACGAGTCAGATTCAGTTTCTTGATGGCCACATGGCTTTGTGTTCGGACACAAAGTCGTGCATTGCCAAATACTATTCTGGATCATTCAATGGGTTGTCGATGCTCATCTAATGTTATCTATTTATAGACAATCATATCGCTGTGGTTGTTCTCGAGTTCTTATTTCCTGAATTTCTATATCATTCAACTAGGGGGTGATCAAATATCCTTGATTGTGTAATATCTTTGTGAACAAAAATTGTTTAAAATATTACCTGATCACTGGTGAGTGTTTTCCCAGGTGCTCAATCTGCTCGAAATATTTCTTCATATAAACCCAACCACTGTGATGGCATCATTTCTAGGACAAGCTGATGCTTCCACCCATTTGGATATATAATCCACAGCTAGAAGAATGTATATATTACCAAATGAGGATGAAAAAGGTCCTATGAAATCTATTCCCCAAACATCAAAAATTTGCACCACTAGAATTCCTTGTAGGGGCTTTTCATTTCTTCTGATGATTTTACCCATTCATTGACAAGCATCACAATGTTTTACCTATTCAAAATAGTCTTTGAATAGAGTAGGCATATAAAACCTGATTAGAGAATTTTCTAGGGCACATTACATCTCTCCTGCAAAAGTGTCCTCATATGGTGATGCATGACATTTCTCCATGTCTGACGCTTGTTCTATTTAAGACACATCTCCTTATGATCATATATGCTCCTCTTCTATAAAGTAGTGGTCATCCCAAATAAAAAATCTGCAATCAATTCTCAATTTTCTTCTCTGCTGGTAGCTGAATTCAAGTGGCACAACTCCACAAGCTAAGTAATTGACAATATCAGCATACAAGGGTGTTTGAACTAACAACAAAAACAGCTGCTCATATGGAAAATTTGCTGCTATTTCAATTCATTTTTCTTTTCTAGTAGTCATTTTCAATCTAGACAAGTGATCTGCTATCACATTATCACTACCCTTCTTATCTTTGATCTCAAGATCAAACTCTTGTAGCAGTAGTATCCATCTGATCAGTCTTAGTTTAGTTTCCTTCTTTGCCATTAGATATCTAATTGCAGCATGATTAGTGTATTATGGAATTGTGATGAGATTTAACAGACATGATGGTACTTGATGTTCAGCTTTTACTTACTGACAAGTCAGACATTTGGATACAAATCCTACTATATCTTTTTTCATCCCTTGCCACCAATAATAATGTTTCAAATCCTGGTACATCTTGTTACCTTCAAGATGCATGGTGAATACGATATTGTGGCTTTCGTACATCAATTTCTTTTTCATTTCCTGGACATTCGATACACATAATATGGTCTTGTAAAACAAACCTCATCTTCTTCAACACGAGTGCTTGGTCACCCAAGACTCTTATGATACATAAATATTACACATTTCTCACCATATAAGTAATTATCATGCATATTTTTAAGCCAACTCTGCATTGCCAATTCAGATGATGTGGGATAATTTTGTTCATCATAGTTCAACGGTCTTGAGGCATATATATACTACTTTTCCATCTTGCATCAATACACATCACACCAATCATTGAAATACCTCGCTATACATGGCATATTCTGCAGAAATGCGATTAACATGAATTATGACCCAGTATTTTTAATTGATTAAAACTTGGTGACACTTGTCATCCATTTAAAATTTCACCCATTTAAAGTAACTTAGTAAGTGGAAGTATGTGAAAAGAATCCTTCTGAACCGTTGATAATACCTAGATAAACCCAACAAACTTCTCACCTCTGTTGCATTTCGAGGTGGTTTCCAACTTACAATTGCTTCAATCTTACCAAGGTCAACTCTAATACCCTTTGCAGACATAATATGGCCTAGGAATGACACTTCCTTAAGCCAAAAATCACACTTACTTAACTTTGCAAACAATTATTTTTCTCTTAGGATTTGCAACACTATCTTCAAATGATGTTCATGCTCTTGTGCATCCTTATAATACACCAGAATATCATCTATGAATACCACTACAAACAAGTCTAAATAAGGATGGAATACCCTATTCATCAAGTCCATGAATGTGATCGGTGCATTAGTCAACCCAAATTACATTACTAAAAACTGATAATGACTATATCAGGTTCTAAAAGCTGTTTTCGGGACATCAACATCTTTCACCCGAAGTTGATAATATCCCGATCGCAGGTTTATCTTTGAAAAGACACTTGCTCATTTCAACTTATCAAAAAGATCTTCTATTCTCGGCAAGGGATATTTATTTTTCACTGTTAACTTATTTATTTGTCGATAATCAATGCACATCCGAAGAGTGTCATCTTTCTTTTTAATAAACAAAATCGGTGCACCCTAGGGTGAAACACTAGGTTGGACGAATCCCTTATCAAATAGCTCCCGTAGTTGAGTCTTCAACTCTTTTAATTCAGTTGGATCCATATGATAAGGTGCCCTAGAAATACGAGTTGTTCCAGGTAAAACTTCAATAGCCAAATTTACTTCTATTTTGGGTGGTAAACCTGATAATTCCTCGGGAAACACATCAAGAAATTCCTTTATCACTAGAATATCTTCTAGATTTACATGTCCCCTCTTAGAGTCAAGCACCAAGGCCAAAAAGGCTTCACAACCTTTTCTAAGAAACGCCAGGCTTGCATAGCGGAAATTATATTTGACACTGATCCAGATAGGATACCATGTACAATTACCTCCGACAGATTAGAACATTTAAGCACTACTGTTTTCTTATCACAATCAATTATAGTCTGATGTTTAGACAACCAATTCATCCCTAGAATCAAATCAAACCCATGAAAAGGCAAAGCAATCAGATCAATTGAAAACTCTCTATCATGGACCATTAGAGGACATTTCTTATGCACTCGGTTGACTCTAACAATATGCCCTAGGGGACTAATAACATGCAAGTCAAATGCTAAAGGCTCTACTGATGGCAATTTATTACTCAATTGTTCAATGCATATATAAGAATGTATAGAACCTAGATCTACCAAAGCATGCATTTCAATGTCATAGAGAGTGAAATTACCCGCGATAACCCCTAGTGCATCCTGATCTTCGTGAGCTCTCATAGTAGAAGCTCGGGCTGGGACTGTAGTAGTAAGGTAATTTACTATTTCTGATTCAATACTTCTTCTTTGTTGCCCTGAACTACCTCGCCCTCTACCCCTATCACGAGTCAGTGGAGGTACATTGGATCCTTCTCTACTACTTCCTTGAGTATTTTTAGAACTCCCAGATCCTCACGGACAGTTCACTATAAGATGGTATGTGCTTCCAAATCGAAAACAACCCCCAAGTTATCCGTTTGCAAGTACCAAAATGATGTTTGTGACAGTGCGAGCATTCAATTCTTTCTTCTTGTCCTGTTGAAATGCCTCTACCGGAACCCAATGTCATGGTAGGTCCTTGCCTTCTACCTCTAGTAGCTGAACTATGTACTGATTCAACTTGAGACTCTCTAGGTCTTTCACTTGAGGAGGAACTACCTCTGGAGAACTTTCTCTTTGGATTTCTTTCTTGACTCGTCATTTCAGATTTCTCAATTTTCATAGCCTCTTACACCAGCTCATAGAAATTCACCACATGCAATGATGTAATAGTTGTGAGGTACCTTTTTATAGACTCCTTTAGGTCATCTTCAAACTGTCTACATCGAAAATTTCCATAAGAATTGGTTCTATGCATACTTACTAAAATGGCTGGCTACTTTCTCGTATTCAGCCCTTGTCATTTCATTTGTTTCGGTTAGGAATTTCTTCCACTTGGTCTCTCTGTAATCATCGGTGACATACTTTGTCTAAAATTCTTAGACAAGAAGTCCATAAGTATGTCGGGAAGTAATTAAGTTTCTTAAACCTTCCACGATCATAAGCTACGCATTGCGGCGGTGAGACCACACATTTGGCCTGTGTTCGAGGGGGGACATTTCACGCCGATCCAAAGCCCTTTACGTTTCTCGGCCAAAACTTAACTTTGTCGGACTCCTTCAAACTTGTATCGCAGATTCTTCTCATTGCTTTCTTCTGCGGAATCATTCGGAGCTCTAGGGGTCGTGAATCGATCTAAGACCCTTGCCATATCCTAAGAAATTTTTAACAACGCTTTGGTTGACACATGTTCACTTCTAGCTGAGTCAAACAGATTGGATATAGATGGATCAAGGTCCATAGGATTGACACTTTCGACTATTTCCTCCACAGCGTCCTGGGATTAGTCCATTCTAGTCAATATACAAAACAAGGACAACTACATTAGGTCAAACACATTACTATGTAGATACATTTTTAACCTAATAGTTTTCTAGAGATGCCTAAACCTAGTCTCTAATACCAACTAAACTGTAACGCCCTTTCCCAAATCTTCGACAAGTGAGAGGGTGTCACATGGGATTGAGAATTATAAACCTAACATTAGTGGGCCCATTTCAAGCATATATTCATGAAAACATAAACTTGTAAAACTACCACCATAGTGATGTTTAAATTGTCTTGTACATATGCCTAAGTCCAACTACTTGTAATTACACAAGTTCGACTATTTCAAAATATTACATTTACATTTACATTTTCATTACAACAAAACTAATTCGAGGACCTACATCATAAAAACTCCTACTGCTATGTTAGCCCTGGCGAATGCGAAATGTCTCTAACGACCTCTTCAGTATCTACACGGATAAAACACTCATGCTAAGCTTATAACTTAGTGGGAAAACAGATAGCATATGTTACCACTTGTAGTGGTCCTCAATTACAGTATACCTTTAAAATAATTCACAAATCAAAATATTCATATCTCCTGTATGAGTACATAACATAGATTTTAAGACACAAGGTACCCATAGGTACACTACAAAACTTAACTAAATTATGCTTTAGCATCAAAGTTGATTACTTTTGTTTTCTTATGTTTCATTGTTCAGATACTTATCAAATAAATGTTTGTGCATAGACGATGGCAGTGAATGAGAGAGGGACGCAATTATAATAGGTACTTAAAAGTGCAGATCTGATATTGAACATAAGTGCCCAGCCTTTGAGCAGGACGTGCCTGTAACACGGTCGAGTGTCGTATGCACTATACAAGGTGTGTAGCACCCAATGGTGTGCTTGTCACACGAAACAAAGTGACGTCGCACTAGCGGGAGGCTTAGAAGCACTATATAGACTATCTTATTCATTCCTGTCGATGTCTTGAGCGAGTGCACAATTATATTTGTTTTCAGAGCATTTTATTTTGTCCTTGTTAACACTCATGTGGTTATATAACGCATTCATTTAGGCTTGATAGGGAAAGAAAGCAAAACAGGCTTAACAAAAACAAGAAAACAAAGCTTGTTCGAAAGACTAGTTCGCCTAGAAGAACCAGTACTATGCCTAGGCGGATCAACCCTTTGCCGAGGGGAAGGAACAGTGATCAGAAAACAGCCTCCGGTTCGCCTAGGTGAACAAAGCTTCGCCTATGCAAAGAGCTTCACCTATGCGTGCACTCCTTCGCCTTGGAGGAGAGGTATCGGGCTGGAAACATAAATGAGGCATTTTTTCCCTATTTCACTTGACACTTCCAATCCAAAACAAAACAAACACAAATCAAACCAAAAAATCCAACTCAAACCAACCAAAAACACATTTATAGAAGAGTTGGGTTTTCCTAACACAAACATAGATAAGGAATGAGTTAGGATAGTTTCCTAACCTTGATTTTCTTGAACTTCAACTTAGCTTCCCTTTTCCTTCCCTTTCTTCTTCTTCTTTACATGAACAATTAAAGCCTTAACCAAGTGAAGAGAAATCAATAAGAATGGCTTCTTCTTTTCCCCAAATTGTATGCCCTAGCCCTCTCTTAACCAAAAATGGTGAGAATCTTTATCCTATAAGACAAGTGTTTGTCTTATGGATTTGGCTCACATTTTTCCCTTTTCATTTTAGTCCTCCACTTTCATTCTATTTGCAAGTCAACTTATTAATTTCTCATCTTAACATATAATCTTCTTAGCTTATGTCCTTTGAATCCTTAATTTGCTAATTACCAATTTACCTCTTTTTCACACTTAACACTTAAATTTTCGAAAAAAAAAATACTGATTTGACTTCTATTATACTCTAAACATATCATAAAATTACTATGATATAATTTGGGGTGTTATAAGGAAAGCATAGGAGAATTTTGAAGAGTGTGTATTGAAACTCCTACTAGAAAAGTCATTAAAAGTAATTAAAAGTCTAATGTTTGTGAATGTCAATAACTTTTTCAATACCTGTATACTTTTAGAAAGTATAAAAGTTGTAATTAAACGAATACACCTTAACTTTTATATACTTTTTTAAAGTCTTAAAAAGTCTTAATCGAATACACCTTGACTTTTATAGAGTTTATAAAAGTTGTAATCGAATACACCTTCATTTTTATAGACTTTTTTAAAGTTTTAATTAAATACGCCATGACTTTCTAGTCTTTAAAAGTCATACTTCAATACGCCATGACTTTTGTAGACTTTAAAAGTCATAATTCAAGACGTCATGACTTTTATAGACTTTGTAATTCCATGAAAGTCATTAAAAGTCCTAATCCAATATACCCTCCTAATTTACTTCAATCAAACTCATACTCAAGGCCTTGTCTTTTGAAAAAAAAAAATGTAACCAAACAGGCCCTTATTCTTGGACACCTCAACTTTAAGTTTTTTTTTTTTAAATATTTTTAAATTTTCAAATATTATAAAAATTATTAAACACATTTACCAATTATGGTTTCTTGTAAGGGCCCACCCGGCCCGCTCAGGCGAGGGTGGTCCCACTCCTAGTATCCTAACTCCACGGGAGTGGCTCCGGTTGGTAGTGAGTGCTCCCCATTTCAATATGTCCCTTTGGTGGCAGGTTCGAGGCCCACGGAGCGAAAAGAAACCCCTGTGAGCTAAGGGGATAGCGCCTTTTGTAGGGCCCCACCCCACGGCTGCGCTCAGACGAGGGTGGTCACTCACGAGAGGCTATCCCCACAGCTCTGAGGGGTTTCTTTCGCCTCAGGTAGGCTCGAGACTGGGACCGTGAGCTTAGGTACCGCAGATTCAGTGAGTTCAGCTACCAGTGTGGTAGTGAGGTGTTTCCCATTTGATATGTCGCTGGTGTTGGGTTCGAGCTCTCACGGAGGCGAAAGAAAGGGCATGGGACATGCCTATGCTGTGAGTGGGACTCCCTCCTCGCCAGCACATTTATTTAATAATTAATCTAGTTTTTTTTGTACCTACTCACTTTGCATATTACATGGTAGCACTATCTTCTGAATCCTGATTATCCCGGATGTCCATCCCACATTTTTATCACTGGAGTCAAACTTAAAGGACATTAATCGAGTAGTTGAAACACTTCAAATCACAAAATCATATCAAAGATAGGTAACAATACAAGAATGAAGAAACCAAAAAAAATAAAATGAAAGCCTATAATAGAAGTCAATTTTATAATACTTTTCCTAATACAGAATAATTAAATCTAAATTAAAAACACTTAAATTTCAAATTTTAATTTGAATTTTGATATTAATCTCTTCCTCTATAATACAATTTTTTTTTTTCAAAAGACTATAATACAAGTCAACATGCAAATTTGAGAAAAAATAGTTTCTAATGGGGCTTGAACTAATGACCTTTAGTTTGGAGGTAAGTTCCTTAACCATTGTGCTATAATACCCCCTAAAAATTTTATGCTCCTCCTGACTTTATTTACTAGGTCTGCAACTAGGCCCCAAGTTTAAGTCTCAATAAAGATAATTTACTATATAATAATAAAGTGCTCAATTATAAAAAATTAAAAAAAAAATAGACTAATACAATGATTATTTATGGATAGAGAAATCATTTTTTTTATTACTTTTATTTATGAAATTTACATGTGAAAATTTTATTATATCATATGGACTTTTTCTTAAACGAAACTAATAATTTAAATGGGATAAAATTTACAGCTCCATCTTTTAATATTTAATGGATATTAATTTTAAGATTACAAAAATGGAAATGATATATGAATCTCGATATTTTTTTTTAAAATTATTATCTCATATCTACCATTAAAATAACCTTCTCTTTATATGTTTTCCATAATCGTTCAAAGATAAAATATTAAAAAAAAATAAAAATATCCACAATAATTCTTAATTGTATATAATATAAAGAGATTTGATAAATATTTAAATAAATAAGAACAAAGAAAGGTAATTATTAATATTTTTTATTATAAGTAAACAAGATTTTATGATTATGAAATTTATGGATGTGTAATTTATGATTTACCACCAAACATATATGTAAGATGGTTATAGTCTCTTTTATCTTAACCATTAGTATCGAGTTTGAGTATTAGGAATGCAACTATGTTATGTAATAAAGTTTCACCATCTTTGGTCCCTCTCCCGACTCATATGAAGATTATTTTGGATGTGGTACGGCTTAAAGCATATCATGGATTATTTTTTAATTTATTAATTCCATTGTCATTATTTATTTATTTGATAATGAATAAAAAAAACTATACTTTCATCTTTACGTTCGCTTGACAAATCTTAGAGGGAAATATTGAATTTATTTTGTTTTCTATTCCTTTCTTCCATTAACCGTTGGGAGGTTTTAAGGAAATAAATATAATAAAATATTATTCGATTCTGTTTATTAATTTAATTTTTTCTGGGATTTGTGATGGGGTATTTTTTAAGCCAAATTTTACGTTTTTGCCCTTACTTTTACTTTTCTATCCCATTAAGAATTAAATATGGTTATGAAACACAAAGTCAAATTGTTTTACCCAACTTTGCAATAATTTAACTGTTTTTTTCACATATTGTTTTTGCAATTTATGTTTGTGCTATTTGAGATTATTTATAGCATCATGTTATGAATAAAATTATATTCTTGCATTTGTGTAAAATTGAGAAATATTGAATGCTTATGAACTTGCCCCTCGTGAGTCTAAGCATGTTGGATATTTTTGGAATTGATGCTGCAATTGTAAGTATCTCGTCTTTCACATCAATTTTGCTAAGATCCATGCGGATAGTGAAGTTGTCATATCGATGACTTGATTATTTGGTAGGATGCTTAATTTGGTAAAGATATTTCATTAAGTGTTATGAACCGCGTAATTTTACTATCCTATCGGTGGGACTTGACGCATTTGGTTGTGACGGTTGGTGAATTGCTCTTACTTATGTATGAGTCTTTTTGTATTTTATAAACTCTAGCATTTTGTGACCACTTTTGTGGGTCATTTGGTAAGCCGAAGAATGGGGCAATTTTCATGTATTTGTTTTACATGTATTTTTTACATTACTCTCTTATTTATTCTTTAGCTTTGAGCTTTCCTCAGTTCTCTGCAATCACAAAACTTAATGGGACTAATTACAAGCAATGAGTTAAATCTCTCATGATGAATTTGATGATTATGAAACTAAACTTGGCTTTGAAAGTTAAAGCTCTTCCAAAACCCACTATTGAGAGTTTTGTAAAGGAGAAAAAGTTTCATGAGGACAGAGAGTATTCTAGCAACTGTTGTTTGACGATCATGAAGAATCATATGGAGGACTCTATTTATGAAAGTATTCCTAAGACTGAAAATGCAAAGGAGTTCTTGGATGTCGTTGGTAAGAAATACACAAAGTTAAATAATGAGAAACACGAATCTTTCTTAACTCCGCTTTCTATGATGGGACAGAAGTGAGATGCAGGGGACACGTGATAATATATTAGCTTGCTACAACAAGATTAAGACCATTGATAGGAAGTTTGACTCATATTATGTTGTTTGGTTGATCATGGGGACTTTGCCTTCGCAGTTTGATAGTATTAGGTCTAGTTATAATGCTCAGAAAGAGCAATGGACCATTAAAGAGATGATTGTTATCCTTGCTAAGGAGGAGGAGGATATGAAGAAGGAAAGGTCCAGGAGTATTTCTGTTTTGACTACCCAAGACAGTGGGGGTCAAAATAGAAAGTAATCATATAATCTGACACAATAAGAAGAGGTAATGTAGAGCGGGAATCTAGGTCCAGGGTAATGGTAAGAATGTGTCTTTTACTTCCAATGACCCCAAGAATGAGGGCTTTAAGGGAAAATGCAATTATTGCCACAAGTTTGGACATAAGAAGACAGATTGTAGGAAGTTGAAGGTTGTTCAGGAAAATAAAGGTGATAATAAGCAAAAGGAGTCCAACTAGCCAGGAGTTGTACATGTTCATGGGAAATGGCACAAAAGGTCAAGTTGATTTTTTAGGAGTTGTTAGATTGCATCTTAGTATATAATTTTTTTTTAATTGCAAAATGTGGTGTTCATACCATCTATTAGAAGAAATTTAATATCTTTACCTATTTTGGATAGACTTGGATATAGTTTTCTTTTGGGAATTGGAAAAGTTAAGCGCCGCAGAGATTCACTATTAATTAACAGATGCTGTGGGAATCTTTATAGATTAGAGTTTTCTGCTACCCTTACTATTAATACTGCTAGTAGCTCCAAACGTTTGAGATTGAATGAAAAGTCTTCTACTCTTTGGCACAAGTGTTTGGGTCATATTTCCATACAGAGAATATCTATTTTGAGGATGATACTGGTATAAGCCAAGGGCCAAGACAAATTGTGTTCAAAGAACACCAATTTTTATTCCTATGCATGAACCAATTGAGGATGTAGATCCAGTAGCCCTAAATGTAGACCTAGTAGTCCCATATGTAGTCATGGATATACCCTTGAAGAGGTCAGATGTAACGCCCCTTCCCCCGACCTCGTCAAGTGAGGGAACGTCACACAGAATAGAGAACTATTAACCTGACATTAGTTGGCCCATTTCAAGCATATATTCATGAAGACATAAACTTGTAAAACTACCACCATAGTGATGTTTAAATTGTTCTGCACATATATGCCTCAATCCAACTACTTGTATTTACACAAGTTGCACTATCTCCAAAATATTATGTTTACATTTTATTACAACAAAAACCAATTCGGGGACCTACATCAAAAGGACTCCTAATGCTATGTTGGCCCTGGTGAGTGTGAGATGTCCTTGACGACCTTTTCAGTACCTACACAAATGAAAGACCGATACTAAGCTTCAAGCTTAGTGGGAAAACAAATAACATATATGACTACTTATGGTGGTCCTCAATTACGATATATGCCAAAATAATTATATCGAGGAATGTTCAATCTCTCGTAGGAGTACATAACATAAGTTTTATATCAGAAGACACCCGTAGGTACACTACAAGACAAAACTGAGATATGCTTTAGCATCATGGCTGATTGCTTTTGTTTTCTTATGGTTCATTATTTAGATACTTATCATATAAATGTTTGTCTGCATAGACCAGTAAAAATGAATGAGAGGGCGTATACGATAGATACCCAGTGCGGCCTGTCTTGAGCGAAGTGTCGAACCGGAACGAGACGTGCCTACAACCGCAAACGGGAGTGTCGTCGCCTTGTCACGGGTGTCGTAACACTAATCGGGCGTGCGTGTCACCTGAAAGCGGGAGTGTCGAAGCACTTCGCGAGTGTCAAAGCACTAAACAGACGTGCCTATTCATTCACTATCCAGTCTTAAGAAGACCTACAATTACATGCGTTTCAGAGCTTTTTATACTAGTATTTATAACATTTGTTTAGGCTTTATAAAAATAGAAGCAAAACAAGAAAAGAAAAGGCAAGAGCAAAGCACACTTGAGAAGGCCCAGTTCCTGGCGAAGCATCCCGCCCGCCTAGGCGGAAGCGGACAAGGGTCAGAAGATGGTCTCGGGTTTGCGTAGTCAACGAGCCGCACCAGAGAGCACTCCTCCGGCAGGCGGAGAGGCGTCATTTAGGCAATGAGGCATTTGCCTATTTCACCAGACACATCCAATCCAAAACAATACAAATTCAAACCAAATCACAAAACCCCACTCAAGCCAACCAAAAAACACATTTATGGAAGAGTTAGGGTTTTACTAACACACACATAAACAAAGGAGTTAGGATAGTTTCCTAATCTTGATTCTCTTGAAAGACTTCAACCTAACCTTCATTTTCTTCTTTTCCTTCTCTTCTTTCTTTCCTTCCTTTACTTGATCAAGTAGAACCCCAAAAGATGAAGAAATAGGAACCCTAAGGATGGCTTCTTCTCTCCTCCACCGAAATTCCCTAGACCCCTTAAGCCAAAACAAATGGGAAATTCCCAATCTAAAAGACAACTTGTTGTCTTATGGGATTTGGCCCAATTTTTCCTTTTTTCATTTTAGTCTTCCATGTTTATTTCATTTGAAAATCACTTATCACAATTCCAACAATAGCATATAATCTTCTTACATAATGTTTCTTAAGTCCCTAATTTGACAATTTACCATTATCACTTTTACTTTTTAACAAATCCGGTTATATCGTTTTTCACACTTAGCACTTAATTTCCGAAAAATACAAATTTGAAACATTTATACCTAAACATATCATAAGCTACTAGGTATATAATTTGAGGTGTTACATCGAGAGGAAAGCGGCGTGAAGCTCATGATTTTAGATGACTATATTATCTACTTACAGGAGCATGAGTATGATGTAGGTGATGTATCATATTTGACAACCTACAAAGAAGCCATTGTTAGTCCTCAATTTAACTTCTAAATCAATGCAATGAAAGATGAGATGACTTTCATGTCACTAAATAAAGTGTGGAGCATAGGTTTGCTAGATGGCTACAGACCTATAGGGTGCAAATGGGTGTTCAAGACCAAGCATGATTTCAAGGATAGGTAGAGAGATATAAAGCAAGATTAGTGGCTAAGGGTTACAGACAACGAGAAGATATTGATTTTAAAGAAACCTTCTCTCTCTTGTCCACTAAAGACTCTCTACGCATTATTTATGGCTATAGTGGCTCATTTTGATTTAGAGTTGCATCAGATGGATGTGAGAACAATTTTCTTAAATGGAGACTTAGTTGAGAATGTTTACATGTCTCAACCTATTGGTTTTGAGGAAGTTGATAAGGAACACATAGTTTGTAAACTCCAAAAACCCATGTATGGTTTAAAGTAGGCTTCTAGGCCACGTATCTCAAGTTTGATAAAGTTGTCACTACCAATGGTTTTAAGAAGAACATCGTCAATCAATCCATATATATGAAGGTCAGTTGGAGCAAATACATATTTTTGGTTTTATTTGTTAATGATATTTTCCTTGCATCCAATGATACTGACCTATTGGCTGAGATAAAATAGTTATTGTTTAGCCATTTTGATATGAAGGATCTTGGGGAAGCATCTTATATCTTGGGGGCATACAAATACTTCGCAATAGACCTAGTGGCATTGTGTGATTGTCTCAATAGATGTATATTGAACGCGTTCTGAAAATGTTCAATATGCAATCATGCTCTTCTTGTAAGGCACCAATTGTAAAGGGTGACAAATTTTCCAAAGTCCAGTGTCCTCAGAATGATATTAAGAGAGATCATATGAAAGCAATCCCTTATTCTTCAGTTGTGGGCAGCCTAATGTATGCACACGCCTTGATATTGCTTTTATTGTTGGTGTGTTAGGTAGGTACTTGTGTGATACTGGTCAAAGCCATTGGAAAGCGACTAAGAAAGTTTTGAGGTATCTTTAGGGTACCAAGGATCTCATGTTAACATATCGGTGTACCGACACTCTTGAAGTGGTTGGTTTTAGTGATTCCGATTATGCAGGTCATGTGGGTGATCAAAAGTCCACTTCTAGTAATATATTTATGATGGCTGAAGGAGTTGTTTCGTGGAAAAGTGTCAAACAGACACTTACAACTTCTTCTACAATAGAGGCAAGGTATATAGCGTGTTATGAGGCTACTTGTCATGCAATATGGTTGTAGAACTTCATTTCAACTTTAGAGGTTGTTAACTCCATTTCTAGACCACTAAAATTGTTATGTGATAATTCCGCAGTTGTATCTTGCTCTTGGAACACTAGAAACACTTCTCGCTCCAAGCACATTGATGTGAAGTTCTTTTTGTGAAAGAGAAAGTTGCAGAGTCTCTCATTTTAGTTGATCACACGACTACAACTAGCATGTTGGTAGACCCACTAACCAAAGGCTTACCTATTTGTGTGTTTCAAGAACACGTCACTCACATGGGATTGATAGGAGCGTAGAATCTTTGTTTTAGTAGGAGTTTTACCTTTTCATGTATTTTGTAAGGAAAACTCATGTTTTTTCATTATTACATGCACATTTTAATGTTTATCATTATCTTATGATTTTGTATCATTTTAACCAGATGAATGACATAATTATGTTTTATCTTTTTATTGAATTAATACTCTTGTCATTAAAAATGCTTCTAGATCAGTAGTGTCTAATTATGTATGATTTATGCATCATCTCAGTGTATTAATTGTATGTATTAATTGTATATGATTGGTTATGACTATGTAAAGTCTCTTGTTTAAGCATTTGAGATATGATTTTGATTAGTAGCACCTGATTATGTACGATTTATGCATCATATCGATGCATTAATTGTATATGTTTGGTTATTGTTATGTAAATCTATTGAAAAAGCATTTGAGTTATGATTATGTTGACCAAGTAGAAAAATGTTAGATTAATTTATTAATCATGGACTAAGCATAATCATATTACAATTTTAATTGTATAATTATGCAGGTTAATTATGGGTCATTTATGAGATTGTTTAATATTAACTAGCTATGAGCCCATCATTCTATCTTCTCCCTTGCTTTGGTAAGCTCGTTGGACCAAAGTTCAATTATTCCCTTGTGTTATATATATATAAGTAAATAGAGCTTTATAATTTACACAATGGGTTTGGTAGAACATACTTTAAGGAGAAGAAAATATATATCTTAAATCCTAACTTTTTTTTATCTCATCCCTTATAGATTTAGGAGACAATTAGTAACCATCAATTTCGGATTTATATCAAGTATGTTTTTCTATTAAGTATGAATTCATATGTTTCTTTGTTTAATAAAATTATTATTTTGTAATATTTTTATTTATTTATTTTTAAAGAATTAGATTTTTTATTGTTATTGAATTGTTTTTGAGCTGAATAAACATGTTGATATTACAAAATAATTTAGCAATTCTTATAAAAAATTGACCGGTCGACTGAGGTATAACACACAAGTGCCATTAATGGTAATCAAATAAAAAATATAAAAAATATCCCATGAAAATCAAACTCCTGCCGTGCAAATCAATATGCCCTTTTTATATCTATTATTAGTAATTAAAGAACAAGCATAAAGACTAAACCGTACTGACAAATGACAAGCATTTATTAGGGCAATGATTACCTTTTTGATGAATTTCAAAATTTCGAAATCGTCAAACCAAAAAATATTATTAAAAAAAAAAAACCAATTTGATAGCTTCAATATAGATTAAAGTGGTTCTTATATAATTACTAAATTATTTTATAAGATTAATAATATTTATTGATATCTGATGATGCCTTTTTTCAATCGAGATTGGGTTGGAGCGTGTAGAAGAAATTCGTTGGGCCGGACCGAATGGTTGTGGAGGTACGGGATGCGGGCGTGCGGATTATGCGAAATTTTGGTGCAGGATCATTTGCCTTTGTTGATCTGCAGGCTCTGGACGTAGCACTTCTCTGCAAAAACAAGGAAGAAGGGGGGTCGGTGAGGGCTATGCCGTGGCCGCTCCGATGCTTAAGTCAGTTTCTTTTTGAGAGAAGAAAGGCCCGCCCAGATTGTTTAGTATTGGCGTGCAGAATGTGTAAGAATGTTGTGTACCTTTCACTTGGAGTAGGATGACCTCGTATTTATAGTTGAGACTCAACCAGTTGGATGGTAATTAGGGGTCCTTCCCATTTGATGGAATATTTCTTATTTTAGTCCATATCGGATCAGGTACAGGATATAGGAAGAAGCGGTTAACTTGGGATAGTCTTCTTTCCTTATAGGAAGATATCAATGTGATGATACATCATTATCCTTTCTTTCCTTATGGTGGGATAAGGAATAAATAAAAATATATCTTTTCTATTTACGTTTAGATGAGGATGTCACGGGCTTATTGAACGGTTATGGATTTTTCAACCGTCTCAGTTCGGCTTTAGGCTCGATGAATCGGACCTCTGCGGAGTTGACATAAGGGGGCACGGGTTTGATATGGAGCCCGCCATTTCCTGCAGGCAGGGGTGGATATTGGGCTTTATTTTTCGCCCTGTCGGTTCCCCGACCCTTGTACATAGGCGCGTGTGCAAAGTGGCAATTCTTGTTAGATCTGCTTGTTCCCGCGTCCGTTCGGAAGAGTGCTGAAGATGATTAATGGTGACTCTTGGGTTTCGCTTGTTTCATATTCTCCTTGACTCCCTCGGTCTCTTTCATCGACCCCTCTGTCACAGAGTTTCTCACGATCTTTTTCCTTTGGCTTTATTCCCAGTCTGCGTCACCTTCTTTTCGTGTGGGGTCCTTTTTTTCGGTTGATAGGGTGAGAGCTCACAGGGTTTATTTGTTACGGCTCTCGTCACATTCTTGTTGCTTCGATCATGGGTCCCGTCGGCTCTTCTTAACCGTATCCAGCGATGACTCTTACATTGATCTTGCGGTCGAGCGAGCAGGGCGTTCACGCTTGTTTGGCCGGTCGTTTGGCCTCGACACTGCTCTTGAAACGCCTCCCCATCCAGTTAGATAAGGGTCAAAGGAAATTGAACTTTGATCAAATACCCCCGAGGTCGGATTTCCTCAATGCGCGCCGGCATCTTTGTGAGCGTGGGACTATGAGAGTTAGCCCCTTTATGCAGGACCATTTTTTCTTGTCCTTCTCCGACCTCCCATTATCCGAATATGGGTCCCGGATGTTCGACTCTTTATCACGACCTCGGGTGCACAGGATGAGTACGCTTCTTTGAAGTCACCTTTGGCCAATGGCAGCCGTTTTCCGCGCACCCCGCTTCCTTGAAAGGGGTTGCAGTATTTCAACATTTGTCCTTCCCGGCGGCTCCCGATGGTTGGGGTATTTTGGTGAGCCTTTTGATCTTTTTAGGGATAGGGTTCGTCCTAGCATGGCTACAACTCCTTCATCTTTTCATTCAATAGCTACTCCAGAGGGCTTCATTTTTTCTTCCTCAAAGCAGCTCTGGAGCTCCTCTCACAGTAATCTCAGGCCTCGCCTTCACATAGGTCATGGAAGGGACGGTATTTCTTCGTGAGCGGTCGTTCATGGGGTGATCTTTACCGACGAGGGACGATACCCTAGGTGTCCCTACAACCTGGCATACCCCTAATAATCTTCGTGAGTATTTGCTCTGTTTTTAGCGTGGCTTGTCTGAAGATGGTTGAACTTTTCTGGTTTTTACACTTTCCTCGTGTTTCTCAGGTGCTCGTTTTGACCTTAGCGAGGAAGACAACGTCATAGCTCTGGCGTTGGCGGAATGTTTGGCTCGCCCTTATGCGGAGTTGATAAAGTCAAGCATTCCTGGTCCATCTAGGTCGATGTCGTCTGATCCTGCCTTTGGAGCCCTCGCCTCCTTCCACCTTAGGGGTTTTTCCCTTTGGACCTCTTCTTGTCGCTCCCACTTTCGGAAATTTTAGTTCAAGGCGTCGGGCCCCCGCCCAGCGTGAGAAAAAATCACAAATCTACGAGGAAGGATGAGCCGGTTTTGGCCAAAGTTCAGAAATTGGGGACGCCTCTCCGACTTTCACGTCGAAATTTGGAGCGGCGTTGTCACGTTGGTGATGCTTTCTTGGTTTTATGCCATCGCCCTCTTTCGAGCTGTTTTGGAGCGGAGAATCCTTTAGGTGAGGCGGTCGGCCGGCCGTGGCCGATATATGCAGCCAAGTATTGGGTCAGCCTTACGAGAAGGCTGTTTGGGTTGCCTCCTCGAGAGGTGTGAGCCGAGAAGAGAAAGAAGTCGAAAATAAGGGCTAATAATGCCCAGGATTCTTTCTCTCAATCTTTGAACTTGCGGCCGAGGGGCGTGTTTCTTCTATTATCAGGATTAGACCTTGGGAGTCAAAAGGGCTTCAGGTTGATGAAGCTTTGGCTTTATCCTTTCGAGAATTAGCCTTGGTAAGTCTCACAATCACGTTTATCACCATTACAATTTGCGTCGATCTTGACTTTGTGTTTGATATGCGGGTTGCTACTCATTTGGAAGGGTCACGGCGAAAAGGTAAATTAAATGAGAAGGAGCAGTAAAGATCGCTTCATATTTATAAAGCGAAGGCGCCACGCTCCTTTACTGACGAGCAAAACTGCGGGAGCGCGTCTGTGATTTATTTAGATCGCGGAGGCGACAAATCTGACTTGAAGCACGCCGTCGGCTCGTGCTCGGGTGAGGAGTAGAAGATGAGGTTTGTAGCGACAGGCGGTGGGCGAGCTTCAAGGGGTTTGGGACAATCTCCGGTCGCCTAGAGTAGCTTGGTTGAGGCTCGGGGAGGGACTAGCATTGCCCGATGCGGGCTTGTTGGTTAGAGGGATGAGGCTCGTCACCTCCGGCGACTGAGATCTTCAAATGAGACTACGTCGCCCGGCCAATGCTTGCTTGGTGATGGGGAAGCACAGCAGAGTGGCCCGTCGAAGCTTCAGGGTAAGTCTTTGCTAGGAAATTGCTCGTCGCGAAGTCTTTGGCTGAGTCGTCGGAAGCGGCTAAGCGAGGAATCTGCCGCCCGGATTAACGTGCAGGTCTTCATCGAGGTCGGTATGGTTGCACAAAGGAGACGGATTGTTATTAGGCAGCTGAGGATCGAGGCCGGTGCTCGGTGGGCCTGGGTGCCTTTCGCTTTTCAAAGGAAGCGGTTCTCGCACATTACCAACTGAATTTCAATTTAATCTTCCTAGTGTGAGGAGCGGAGGAATCTACCTTTCGCGGAATTATTCCCAAAGGGCTGAGCACTCTGGTAAATCCATTCTCATTCCTGTGTCCCTTCCTCATGGCGCGTGACTTTAGGGACGATCTTGACCCTTTTTCTCCCTTATCTCTCTTTTTTTTTTTTTTTTTTTTTTTTATACGTATGTATGTTTGCCTCATTTGCCGGGCACAGGGCTGCAGGATCCTCTCAACTCCCGCACTGATCAGCCATATTTTGTTATAATTCGCATTCTTGTTGGGATACATATGTATTTATTCCTGTAGTCGTTGGTTAAGGAGTTTTGAGCAATTGGGCTCACACTTTCTCTTAGGGTTCGTATGTTATTCCTTTCGAATCGCGAGAAAGCTGCGTCAAGGCGTGCGGGAACTCGTTCACCGCGGGCCCAGCGGGGATAGCTCGTCGATATAGTGAGAGCGAGTGCTCGCGAGTTAAATGAATGGCGAAGCTTCGTCGATATAAATGGTTGAGCGGGGCTTCTCCATGTGAGCTAGCGAAGCGGTTGGTAAGCGCATAGTTGAATAGAGCTCGTCCACGTTGGTTGATGAGAAGAGCTCGTCTGAATAGTAGAGTAGAGCTCGTCCATGTTGGCTGATAGGAAGAGGCTCGTCAAAGTGGATAGTGAATTGGGGCTCGTCCATGGCGGTGATAGGAAGAGCTCGTCGATGTAAATTAATGAAGTAGGAGCTCGATCCGTGTTGGTGATGAGAAGGCTCGTGCGAGTGGTAGGGTGAGCTAAGTCCATGTTGGGTGATAGGAAGAGCTCGTCAGTTAAATAGTAGATTAGGCTACGTCCATCTTGGTGATAGGAAGGCCGTCGATGTAAGTGCGCAGTAGGGCTATCGTGTTGGTGATGAGAAAGAGCTTCGTCACGGTAGTAGGTTGAGCTGATCATGTTCCAGCTGATGAAGGAAGGCTCGTCACAGTGAGGTGAGCCTCGTGCATGTTGGTGATAGGAGAACAATTGAGTGAGATAGTGAATTAGAGCTGCGTCCGCATCAGCGGTGATGGGAAGGCTCGTCGATGTAAATTCTTGAGTAGAGACTTCATCCCGTGGTGATGAGAAGAGCTCGTGAGTAGTAGGGTAAGAGCTAGATCCATGGTAATTTGATAGGAAGAGCTCGTGGGTTAGATAGTAGATTAGAGCTCGTCCGTCTTGTGATGGAAGAGCTCGTCCCGATATGAAATTGTAGTAGGGCTTCGTCCGTGTTATTTGATGAAGAAGGCATGCGGTAGTAGGGTAGAGGCTGCGTCCATGTTGCTGGCGATGGAAGAGCTCGTCGAGTGGATAGTAGATTAGAGCTCGTCCGTGGCGTGATGGAAGAGCTCGTCGATGTAAATGCGTAGGGCTGGATCGTGTTGGTGATGAAGACTCGTCCCGGGTAGTGGGGTGAGGCTTCGTCCATGTTGGGCAGTGAAGAGCTTCGATCACGGTGGTAGAGTAGGCTTTCGTCCATGTTGGGCGTGGGAGCTCGTCGGTGAATAGTAGATTAGAGCTCGTCGTGCGGTGATGGGAAGGCTCGTCGATGAATTCTTGAGTAGGGCTTCGTCCATGTTGGTGATGGGAAAACATACGGGTAGTGATACAGGGTGAAACTTCGTCCATGTTGGTAGAAGAGCTTCGATACGAGGTACCATTGATGAGCTGCGTCATATTGCGTGATAGGGAAGAGCTCGTCGGAGTGAATGTAGATTCAGAGCTGTCCAAAATGGCGGTGATGGAGGCTGATCAATGTAAATTCTTGAAGTAGGGCTCGTCCATGTTGAATGATGAGAAGAGCTTGTCTGAGTAGTAGGGTAGAGGCTATTTCGTCCATGTTGGGTGATGAAAGGAGAACTGCTCAGTGAATAGTAGATTAGAGCTCGTCGTCTTGGTGATAGGAAGGCTCGTCGATGTAAAGTTGCGAAGTAGGGCTTTCGTCCGTGTGCGCGGTGATGAGGCTTGTTGCGTTATTAGGGTAGAGCTTCGTCCGTGTTGGGTGATAGGAAGAGCTACGTCGGAATGAGATTAGAGCTCGTGTGCGTGATAGGAAGAGCTGTCAAACATAAATTCTGAAGTAGGGCTTCGATCCATGTGACTGATGAGAAGAGCTCGTCTGAGTAGTAGGGTAGAGCTCATCCATGTTGGCTGATGAGAAGAGCTCGTCTGAGTAGTAGAGTAGAGCTCGTCCATGTTGGCTGATAGGAAGAGCTCGTCAGAGTGAATAGTAGATTAGAGCTCGTCCATGCTGACTGATAGGAAGAGCTCGTCAATGTAAATGAGAAGTAGGAGGCTGTCGTGTTGGCGATGAGAAGAACCGTGCAATTCGAAAAGAAGTAGAGTAGAGCTCGTCCGTGTTGGCTGATAGGAAGAGCTCGTCGGTGAATAGTTGGTCTTACGGCGGCCAACGGTGGCGTTCGGCCCGAAATGGGTTAGTCGGCTCATTTGGCGTGGCTTTGTGTTGAAGCCGAGCGACCTCGTCCGGAAGTGAACGCGGGGCTCATAAGCGCGATGGCCTTGGTGGCGTTCGGCCCGAAATGGGGTTGGTGACTCATTTGGCGAAAGTGGCACCGTGTTGAAGCGGGGCGACCTCGTCGGAGTGAACAGCGAATATGGCGCGGTGGCCTTGGTGGCGTTCGGCGAAATGGGTTAGTCGGCTGTTTAGGCGGCGTGGCTGTGTTGAGCGAGCGACCTCGTCGGAGTGAGCGGGGCTCATGGGCGCATTGGCCTTGGTGGCGTTCCAGCCGAAATGGGTTGGTCTGACTCATTTGGCGTGGCGTGTTGGCGAGCGACCTCGTCCGGTGAGCAGCAGGCTCGCTTCGATGGCTGGTGGCGTTCGGCCGAAATGGGTTGATGCGACTCGATGGCTGGCGTGGCTGTGTTGAAGCGGGCGACCTCGTCGGAAGTGAGCCAGCGAGGCTCATGGCGCGATGTAACAGTGGCGGTCCGGCCGAAATGGGTTGATCGACTCATTTGGCGGCGTGGCTGTGTTGAAGCGGGCGAGCCTCGTCGAGTGAGCAACGGGGCTCATGGCGCGATGGCGGCCAGGCGGAGATATGAAACGGCCGGAGGGTATCCTCGTTGTATTAGGTACTCTATTTCTCTCCTTAGTTGTATACAGTTGTCGGTGCGATGCCCATAGTCCCTATGAAACTCGCAATACTTAGTGTTGTCTCTAGCGGCGGGATCCGATTTCATCTGAGTTGGCCACCTCAAGAACTGCTCGTTTCGTACTTCATGTAAGACTTGTGACACTTGAGTACATTATTGGAGTGAAGCGCTCTGGCGAAATGCGTCGTCGTCTTTACGATTGTGGTAAGACGGGCGGTCTCTGAGATTTCCAGCCTTTTGGAGACGTTCTCGATCTTTCTGGAGACTTCTCTGGTCGTCTTGCCTCTTAGGAGACTCAGATCCTCGCCGTTTATGCGTTGTACTTTTTCCTTTATGGGTGGGCGAGTTCTTCCCTCTTGGATATAGGGCTTCTCGCCGTTTATGTCGCCTGCAACTTTGTGATCGCGGCCATGCTACGAGATTTTGAGATGGGAAAACATTAGGTCTTTATTTGCCTCTAACCCGCTGATGAGCGCGGTGATGGCGAATTTTTCATCAGGCGAGATCTATCTTCAAGTTCGGCGCGTGAATCTTTGTATGACTCCCGGGCTCTGTGAGAGCCTTGTTTGACGGTCGGCGGATGGTAGCTCGGCACTACGTCGTCACAGCTCAGATGAAGTGGGAGGCGAGCGATGGATAGCTCGGAGCAGAGAGATTGATGAAGGAGGATTCTATTAAACCGAGGCTAAGGTTGGAGCGCACGCGTGGTAGTGAACGCGTACGGGGTCTTGATACCCATGCAACTCCATCACAGTTTAGCGAGGTGTTAAGATGGTCGGCCAGGTCTTTAAACAGTCGAGAACTCCACTTGCGGCGTGCGAGATTTTCTTTGGGGCGGGTAATATTTCATTGTGAAGGGTGATTCAGTTTGTTGTACCAAAGTATCCATAGTATCTGGGGTACGTCCTTTAACTACCTCTTTAAATACGGTGATTTCTGCGAAGACTCACAAACCTCTGCTCATGATTGCTCTTGGATTCTTTGGTGGGGGATGAGGAGGTTCTGTTCTAGGCACGTCTTCGAGTTAGCCTCCCGAGGGGGCTAATTGCGGCTCGTGCCCCCAGCGGTGGATGCCATACCTTGGCATCGAGGGTTGCCATGACGTAATGGGGTCTTCGTGGGGGGGAATGTTGCGGCCTTCACGGGGCTTGTCGAGCTCCTTGGATGTTGCATCACGTGGTCGGTGTTCCGATTCCTGCCGGGCGTTGATTGTGGCCGGAGTGCTTCCACTTACGTTCGTGTCGGCCGCGTTAACCTCACAGATCTGAGGGCCTATTGTCGCATTCCACTGGTGGATCGTGCATCCTTGGTGGATTAGGCGTTACTCCTTCACTTGTGTTCAGGAGTCGATCTGTCGATGGCGAAATCGGTTATATTTGTGCGAGGCTATCGTTCACAGGCAGTAGCCATTGATGATGCCTTTTTCAGCGGGCCAGGAATTTGGAGCGTGTGGGGTCGTTAGTGGGACCGGATCGTTTAGTAATTTGGGATCTTGTCTGGATTATCTGGCATTTGAGTAGGATCATTGGCTGTTGATCTGCAGCTCACAGACATGTGGCTTCATGGCTCAGGGGAAGAAGGGGGTCGGCGAGGTATGCCGGAGTGGTAGCCTCCGATCTTAAGTCGGTTTCTTTACGAGAGAAAATGTAGATTGTTTAGTATTGGCGTCAGAATGCGT
Source organism: Tetrastigma voinierianum (assembly GCA_016808115.1). Classification (NCBI taxonomy): domain Eukaryota; kingdom Viridiplantae; phylum Streptophyta; class Magnoliopsida; order Vitales; family Vitaceae; genus Tetrastigma; species Tetrastigma voinierianum. The sequence goes on along the minus strand of JAEQBH010004528.1, from coordinate 77,492 downwards.
GTAAGAGTGTTGGCGTCACGGCTTTCGTAGATGGGATGACGCCGTATTTATGGTGAGGCTGTGGGTTGGATGGTAATTAAATCCTTCCATTGGATGGAATATTCTTTATTTTAGTCAGTATCGGATCACGAGTACGGGATATAGGACGGTTAAGCTTGGGATAGTCTTCTTTCATATAGGAAGATGTCATTGCTTGATGATCTATCGTTATCATTCTTTCCATATGGTGGAATACGGGAATAAATAAAATATATCTTTTCTATTTAATTTTAGATGAGATGTACGGGCTTATTGGACGGTTATGGATTTTTCAGCAGATGCCGATTAGAACACTAAGTACAGTGAATCGGTACTCTACTTGAGGTTGACGTAAGGGGGCTGGGTTTGATATGGGCGCATTAAATTTCATACGGAGCACAGGGAATTGGATATTAGACTGTTTTATTACTTAGTATAATAATAAAAATATCTAATAAATATATTATAAAATAATAATTTTATTCATCAAAGAAATATATTAAAACATATCAATTCATATTGATTATAAAAACATACATGTAATTTAAAAAAATATCTAATAAATATATTATAAAATAATAATTTTATTAAATAAAGAAACATATCAATTCGTACTAAATAGAAAAACATATCTAATATAAATACAAAATTATTAATTATCATTAATCTCTAAAATCTATAAATGATGAAATCAAATTGAAGTTATGATTCAAGATAAATTTTTCTTTATCTCAAAATATGTTTTATCAAATCCTTTATGTGATTATTTGACTTTATTTATTTATATATATAAAATACAATAGAACAATCGAGTTATCGTCAGTAAACTTCATAAAAGCCAGAAACGTAAGTGTAGCCCAATTAATATTAAGCGAAAATGCGTATAAATTATCTATAATTAACAAATATAATTATATAATTAAATTATAATATAATTATCCTTAACCCATAATTAATAAATTAATCTAACATTAACCAACCCCGTTCAAACAAAAATTTCACTTCAAGCATTCGTCTTTTCCGCGAGAATTCAATAATTTCCTCTAACTGCAATTATTCCCAAACGCCAAACATACACAGAAAGAGAAATTTATGTAGTTATACATCGAGGAGCAAATATTTGTTTCTTATGAATTTTACTTTTTGCCTTTTAATTTCAATATATTTGGAGTTTTTTTTTATTTTTTTATTTTTTTGGTGAAGGAAGATTACGAAAATATTAAGATGTTGATAATTACTGTAGCTTTCATTTTTTTTTTTTTAAAATATTACATCATAATAGAAAAGAGATATAGTAAACTCAAACTTATATAAACTCAGAGTTTTAACCCTTAAATATAGATTATTACCATTTTTTAGAGTGAAATCCATAAAAAAAATGTCAAAATATTCAAATCAAATTACTAAAAATCTAAAGCTTATATAAACTCAAGCTTTTTTAGTAAAACTCATCATAATATTCTATTTTTCACAAATTTATCATTATTAAAACTCGAACCTTGAACATCTTTTCCTTTATCCATCCAATCCTTTAACCATTTGATAATGGTCTTATTTACCTTCATAAACAATATTTGCAACATGTTTAGAAAAATTTTGATTTTAAAAACATTGTAATAGTGTTTATTGCTTTTCGCCATGATTTATACCTCCATAAATATCCCAAATTTATACACTTGATATTTTTTGTTTACCGGATGACCGGTTTGGCAGTTTCTAAATCGGTTTACCGTTAATAAACTAAACTTAAAAATGATCCTTTTCAGGTCCGTGAGAATTCCATCTTCTCCATCCAACTTGACACGTGTCGAAACAGTAACCAGTGAGCATGAATCTTGGCTCCTCACTCAACCCAAGTCTCTCCTCACAAACCTGTTCAAAAATCTTCACCCGGAACGGTTCTTCTTCACTTCTCACACTTCGCCATGAACGCCAGAGCTTATCTCTTCTCTTTCTCTCCCGATTTTCACACTCTCCGCACCCACAAGACCTCGCCCGATTTTCCGCTCCCGAAGAAGAGACTGTTCCGGTTTCGGTTTCAAGAGCGGACATGTGTTTTTCATGTTTCGGCCCGACATGCGGGGGAGCTCACGGGCATAGCCCGGGGGGAAATTGGGAAAGTTTATGCGAAAGTTAAATCGGAGTCGGTGAAGTTTCGGGAGGGTCTGGACGACGTCGTTTTAGGGGAAGACGATTTAGAGGGTGATGTTCCGTGGTGGGAGCAGTTTCCGAAGAGATGGGTCATTGTGATTCTTTGTTTTTCGGCTTTTCTTCTCTGTAATATGGATAGAGTGAGCTTTTTAATTTTTATAAATTTATAATTTCTGATGTTTGAGTCTTCATTGTTTTAGGATTTCATTTCATTATAACGATTGATTTGATTATTTTTCATAGATATTTTGGTAATTTAGGAGTAATACCACTGTATAAATTATTCAATGAAGTTGCATTTTCTCTCCGACTCTAGGTAAATATGAGCATTGCAATACTCCCCATGTCCGCGGAGTTCAATTGGAGTCCAACTACTGTTGGTTTGATTCAGTCTTCTTTTTTCTGGGGTTACCTGCTTACTCAGGTAATGAAGCTTTTTTTTTTTTTTTGGAATTTCTGTTGTTCCCGTGATTCTGAGTGAAGACATTGAATTTCTATTCGTTTGAATTTATTTTAAGGTTTAATTTTCAAATGTTTTGGTTTTCCTTCTGATTTGTGATTTTAAGCTATAGATTGCAGGAGGAATATGGGCAGACACAGTTGGAGGGAAGCTTGTCTTGGGATTTGGCGTTGTTTGGTGGTCTGTTGCCACTGTTCTTACTCCAATTGCTGCCAAAATTGGACTTCCATTTCTACTTGTTGTCCGTGCTTTCATGGGGGTCGGCGAGGTCGGTAGCTCAGTGCTTGAAATTGTCCTTCCATCTATAATTGACCCTTCTTAGTATGATGTGAAGAGGCCTTAAATGAGTTCATCAGCCAAAAAATCACATTCAAATGTGATGATGATGCATTGATGTTGTGGTTTGGTTTTTGTTATTCCCCAATCCCACATAATCGATTACTGTAGGATACGGTTTCTCTTGTTGGGTAAAATGAGTTCTTCCTGACAAAAATACTGAAATTTGCTTCTTTGGTTCTCTTCAGGGTGTTGCTATGCCTGCGATGAATAACATTCTATCGAAGTGGGTTCCCGTAGCAGAGAGAAGTAGATCGTTAGCTTTAGTCTACAGTGGGATGTACCTCGGATCGGTTACTGGCTTAGCCTTTTCACCTTGGTTAATCCATTCTTTTGGCTGGCCATCTGTATTTTATTCCTTTGGTTCTCTTGGAACAGTTTGGTTTGCAACATGGCTAAGTAAGGTATATTTTTACTGCTGATATTCAACTTGAACAAATAGTTGGTCAACTCTTTCTTTCACAAAATTTCTTGCAATAATATATCCATAAATTATAAAACTTGCAGCTCACCATTGGTTTGTTTATCTGCTTCTCCGTGTCGGAGAATAAAAATTTCAGTATGGTGTTAATCGTTTCTCCTTTTTGTTGTTGCTGTAGGCACAAAGTTCACCTATTGAAGATCCCGAACTGCTTCCTAAAGAAAAAAAGTTGATTGTTAGCAACTGTTTGTCCAAACAACCCGTTAAAACAATACCATGGAGACTAATCTTGTCAAAACCACCTGTATGGGCACTGATAGGATGTCACTTCTGTCACAATTGGGGGACATTTATTCTTCTAACATGGATGCCTACATATTATAACCAAGTAAGTATATTTCCGTAGTTATGACATTTATGTAAAAGTTCTGCTAAATTATAGACTTGGGCGATTTGTCCCTTGTCATTTGAAGGCCTATCTTGGGACCTTGATTTTAAGCAAGTCATGTGCTGCATTGTACCTCATCATGGTTCGTTTTCACAATTCGCCAGTTTCCTATAGTAAACTTATGTCATCTAAATTGTGGTTGTCTGGATTTGCGATATGCAATATAGTGGTCTGAAATCAAACAAACATTCGTGTTAGTCTCTGTATGAACATGTTAAGTTTCCATCATCTTATGACTTGCGGGTGTGGTTGGGCATTATGCTACTAGAACTGTACATAATGTAGAAGCCTGATGTCACTTTGGCTACAGTTTATGAATTTTAGCATTTTTTCCATGGTTTTTGTAAAATAAATATTTTGCTTGCCATGAGATGGTTGAATGCTAAATATTTTATAGGTTTTGAAGTTCAACCTTACAGAATCTGGGCTTTTTTGTGTGTTGCCATGGCTTACAATGGCGTTCTCTGCCAATCTTGGTGGGTGGATAGCGGATACACTTGTGAGCAAAGGCGTATCTGTCACCACAGTTCGCAAGGTATTGCTATTCTTTTTTTTTTTAAACATACAATTGGAAGGATATATGAACCAGAATTTGTATGTCAATGTTATGATAATGCTAATTTTTTATAAAAACCTTTTCTTCCAATATAAGAATCATATTCTATTCCATTACCCATGGCATGAGCAGCTATCTCTGGTTTGAGCTGTGGCTCATCAAGTGATATATTGAATTCAACACCTTGTATTCAATGAAATTTGCTGCTATTTGCCAGTTGCCCCTGCTGGCTTTTTCTTGATAAAGAATGTGCCTACCTACTAATGGACAAACCAGTACCGGGATGGTCCTTCTGAGCTGTTGCAGAGAATTCAAATGGCTAGATCACATAAATGATTTGAGTAAAATGAAGCTTGGTTGGCTTGTTTCAGATTTCATGGATATTGCTGCTTTGATTAAATCTAGCTTTCTGTGAGTACTTCAATTGCTGTTATAACTTATTTCACAATCTTCCTTCCAGATCATGCAAACAATTGGATTTCTTGGCCCAGCTTTCTTCCTAACTCAACTAAGCCATGTTAATTCTCCTGCAATGGCTGTACTATGCATGGCATGCAGTCAGGTATTCCAGCATACATAGTTATCTCCATGCCTTAACAGATTCAACATACTGGGTTCTCTCTTCTCTATCTCCAGTTATCTTTTGTTCACCTCTTCCTTTGATCATTCTCAGCTATTTTTTTCTTTCAATTATCTATGTTGGTTATATTCTTTTCTCATAATCTGAAATTAGATCATTTAGCCATAACTACTGAGAAAAATCAATTTAATGTTTCTTTCCTTAATAGGGAACTGATGCATTCTCACAGTCTGGTTTATATTCTAACCATCAAGATATTGCCCCTCGATATTCTGTGAGTATTAACACTTCCAGTATTGTTACCATACCAATTAATGTTTGCTATTTGCAATTCAATATTGTGATTGCTCATCTTTGGGGTTTGAATGGTGGGCATAACCTCGTATTGCCATCAAAAAGGTTCTCCCATCATTCAACCACCAGCAGGTGCCATTACAGATGCAAATTCCTATGGTTTTTAAATTCCAAATCTTTCTCCATCAGGGGTGCTATAATTGTGCCCTCATCATCTATCTCTTCTTTTATAATGGAAATTAACCTGCTAAATTTCCTTTTTGAATGGCCAGGGAGTATTGCTTGGGCTATCCAATACTGCTGGGGTGCTGGCTGGTGTCTTTGGAACGGCAGCAACCGGCTATATCTTGCAACATGGTTTGATCTCATCACTTGCATTTTCTTTTATAGCCTAGACAGTATTAGGCCATATACGATTTTATCCCAAATCATCAACAGTAATGGCCAAACAGGCTGGCCTGGTTTTTGTGGTTTTACTGGGAGTACCAAAATCTGAACTAACAATTATAAAGACCATGATTCATAGTAAGGAAATCAGAACATTATAACATAAAAGATTAGATCTCTGCTCCAAACCTAGCAATTTAATGCTTGAGTAAATTGAATTACCAACCTTTTACACTGAGGTCCATTGAGATGCTCCTTAGATGCAACTCCTAGTTTCTGCAGATGTTTGTTTTCCACCCATTAACCGACCATGGCCCTGGTGGCCTAGGAGTGTTTCCCTGTTATACTCCCTTGTGGAATGTAGGAGTAGGAAGCTGATTACTCTGTTTCTTTGTTGATGATGATCCAGTATGCTTCTCTTCTACTGTCAGGTTCTTGGGACGACGTCTTCAAGGTCTCAGTGGGGCTGTATTTGGTCGGAACCGTAGTCTGGAACCTCTTCTCAACTGGTGAGAAAATCTTGGATTAAGTCTCTTGGATAAATTGAACAATTCAGGATTGGTCACTCAGCTCCACACACCTGAGAGTGAAACCAAAAGAATGGAAAGAAGACAAGGAAGAAGATCAACTGGGAAAAGGCTCACAATCTGTTCCATTCCATTCTTGAGCTTAAAGGATTGGTGAAATTTTTTCTGCATCACCAAGAAGCAAGAAGAAGCCTATGAAAATGGTGGAGCCTTCATCTCAATTTAGCAAAGATATACACAAAAGCATATTCATTCATTACCAACTCATCATACTTGTGACTATGCCCTGAATATACATTATTTTTACTCAAATATCATCACATTTCTCTCATCTCTTCTCTATCTTTTCTATTCTCAAAATCATCAATTTTCCCAAAAAGTTTAATCTCTAGGTTCAATATGAATATTATCTTATACCCCCCGCAAGCATACGGAGAGACAAGCAAACAAATTCTGAAATTTAGCAAAAAATACAAAACGACTATCAACAATATAAAAAACCAAGTTAAATTTAAAAAAACAAGAATATAACATTATGCTTTATTTATAACAAACATATCAAAATCCATATCTATACGAATATTGATATTTGATATGGAGTATAGACATGCACAACAAGAACAAAGACATTAATCACTCTTTCAAATGACAAGTATGTGAGACAAGAACGAATCAAATGACTAAAACACCCTTCCAATACTGGCCCATGGACAACTATACCCTCAATAGAGTCCAAATTCCCAACCAATACACAGTCGAAAATGACGCAACAGCAACTCCTATGCTGACGTGGCAGCCCGTGGAGGCTCAAGCCTACGTGGGTTCAAGTACACGTGCAGCCCATTTTTCATGAAGAGAGTCAAAGACATCTTCTGCTCCACCTTGTGACCGGGAACCGGCGACAGCCGGTAGCGTAACAGTACGGCTGACGCCACCGACTTCATTTGCAGGTAAGCCAAGTCCTTCCCCAAACAGGTCCTCGGTCCGGCGTTGAACGCCACAAACTTGTAACTGTCTTTGGGCGGTTCGAACCGGTCGGCGGTCGACGAGAGCCACCGCTCCGGCTTAAACTCCAAGCAGTCTTCACCCCATATAGTCTTCATCCTCCCGACCGAATAGATAGAGTACGTCACCGTCGAACCGGCCGGCACGAGGGTTCCGTCGGGCAAAATATCTTCCGATACGACGTACTTGACGTCTTCCGGCACGGACGGGTATAAACGAAGAGTTTCGGCCAATGCAGCTTTCAGGTAGATCAGCTTATCGGCTTCGTCAAAGACGAGAGGGTCTTCGAGCCACTTGGCTTGGTCGTCACCACGTGTTTCTCGGAGAACCCTTGATAGTTCGGCGGTGATCTTTTCTTCGACTCGCGGGTTGTTCATGACGAGCCAGAAAAACCAGCTCAGCGCGACGGAGGAGGTGTCGCGGCCGGCGAGGACGAAGTTGAGAGCTATGCGTTGGAGGACGGAGGTCCGGAAGAGGTTGCCGTCGACGTCTCTCTTGCTCATGAAGCGAGATATGAGGTCATCGGACGGTCGTTCTTTTCTGGTGGCGACGGCGTCGTCCATGTAGTTTTCGACGATTCTAAGGCTTCGTTTGAGCCTCCTTTCCGCTCCGATTCTCAGAAACTTCTTCAGCCTCCATAGAAGTCCGGGGTAAAGCAGGCGTTGCAGAGTCGACTCAGTCGCTGAGTCAAACGCGATGGAGAACGGATTCTCCGGAAAATCGGGGGAAAGCGTTTCTGGGTCTTTCCCGAAGGTGAGTCCGCAAATGTTATCGAACGTCAAACGGAGCAGCAAGTCCTGCATGTCCACCGCCGACTTATCGGAGGCGGCCTTCTCTAAAATGCGCCATAAGCGCAGCTTAATCGTCCGGTTCACCCATCTCGACATGGCTTGGCGGAGAGTCCGGGTGGTGAACTCCAGAGCTGCGGTTTTCCGTTGAATCAGCCACGTGTCTCCATCGCTGTTGAAAATCCCTTGTCCGAGCAGATCGTGAAAAGCAGTCTGCCATGTCGGCCCTTTGGGGTAGTTATCAAACCGAGTCCTGAGAATATGCTCGATGTTCTTGGGGTGACAAGTGACAGTATAAAACCCCTGCTTGTAAGCAAAGAAAGGAACAGCAATGGTGCATGTCTGGTAAGTGGCGGCGCCTCCAGTTTCTCTCAGGTTTCCAGAGATCCAGTCATGGATTCTCCTCCTGTTCAGAAATAGCCCCGGAAGGCTACCCACCACCGGCCACACCTTCGGGCCGGTCAGTTTCCGAGCCAGGAGATAGAACCAGAAGAGATACGCCAACGTTCCAGCTGCAAGAAAGATCAAAATCGATAGACTCTCCATTTTAGATCGATGATTCGATAGTCAGTAAATGGTGTAGACTGTTGTGCCTACACTGAACAATGAAAAACAGATGGGATGATGGAGTCTGCACACTTGTCTCAGTATATATATTACAATATTCTGAGACAAAAATTAGGAGGTTGTTAGGACTTTGGCCCAGATGGTCGCTGTTTGGTTGACGAGAATATGCAAGAATTTGCACACGAAAACCACCCAAAATCACCCCATGGCCGGGGCCAGTATAGGCCCTGGCCCCCTTGTAATTTTTTTGAATTTTTATTTTATTTTTTATCACCGAGTCTTATATCCTGTAATGTATAATTGCTAAATCATTAGATTAAAGGTTATGATTATTGATTTTTATAAACTTTTTTACTTAGGCTTTGTTTCGAACCTTATTTAGAACCCGAAAAGTATCAAAAAAATGAAGAAAAATACTTAGGATTCTCATATTTGGTTTCATCTTGAAAAATATCAATAAAACTAAATATAAACAAAAAATTTTAAAATTTTACATATTTTAAATTTCTTAATCCTTATTTAATAGAGATAAATAAATAAATGAGTTTGAATAAATATATAAAATTAATTTATTAAGTTTAAATCTATTTTTTATTTTCCTTAAAGTTTTATTTCCTTCATTTTTTCCTCTTTATTTTCTTCTCTATTTTTATCTTTATTTTCTTTCTTTAATATTTTTTGTACATGCATGTTGTAAATATAACTGAAAATTACTAAGGAATGAAAAAAAGAAAAAAGAAAATTGATTTTCTCGGTTCCACCTTAAAAAATATAAAATAAAATAAAATTTAATTAAAATTTCTCAAAATTTATATATTTTTAAATTTCTAAGTCCTTCGGTAATAGAGATACACAAATAAAATGAGTTCTTTTTTTTTTCCTCCAAAATTATTTCCTTCCACTTTTCCCCTCCATTTTTATCTATATTTTATTTCCTTAACAAGGCTCAATTTGGAATTATTAGGTAAAAAAAAATATTAAGGAAAATGATATTTTTATGTTTGGTTTACATGCAAAATATTAAAGAAAATCAAATATAGCTAAAATTCTTCAAAATTTTATATATTTTTAAATTTCTTAATCCACATATAAAATAAATAGGTTTGAATAAATATTATTTATCTATTCAGTTTAAACTTACTTTTTATTTTTCTCTAATTTTTTTATTTCATTTTTTCTCTATATTTTCTCTCATCAGTACTTTCCTGGTAACAAAATTTAGCTTTAAGATCTTATAATCCTAACTCAACCACTGAATCACCCCATACCCTAATCGACGAATTAGGTCTGAATAACGTACTTTCTTTCTAGTATTAACAGAAACGTGTCATACGCTTGCTGTATTTCCATTTCAGACTCCATATCCAAGAAATTGAAATCATGCTTACCCATTAAACCATGCATCTCTCTACTTTCAATAATCAAATATTTCCATTAATTAATAGCTTTTTTTAACATAAAGTATATCAATTTTTAAAGAAAAAAAAGTCCTGGATATGAACTTAGTCAGTAGTAAATTGCATTAAACAGGGGTCGAAATAGCTACCTGCTCCATCTAGACAGCCCATCATTTCTCCATAAATCTAAAAAGGTTTTCTTTTCTTGTCACTATTGTTCTTGACTCAAACTCAACGTGTGGGTGCATGCAAGTGAGAGGCCTATATTATGAGAGGGGTGGTTAGAAATGGTTAAACCGTAATGAGAAATTAGCCTTGTCCCTAAACCTATACAAGAAAATCAAGCCCAAGCTAGGGACAATAATCAACAATGAAGAAGCCTCTTTGACCTTCTTTAGTATGGGTGAGTAGCTGTAATTACAGGTACGTAACTTTGGGGAAAAGAAACTATAGCAGGTTGGAGTGAGAATATAAAAATTAATAATATTCATCCATTCCGTCTGATAAATTGAAGAAATTTGTTTGGAGATTTAATTATGAAGATAATTTTCTTCATTTATTTTTTATAATTCAACTTATTTTTGTGTTTTCGGTTATTTTCACAACATTCTACAGAGGAAAAACATAACACAAAAAAAAATGTATCCTATTTTTATAATATTATCTTAGAGGGTTATATTCCTTTTAAAATTAATTGTGAACATTTTTTTTTAAGAGAAAAAATAATTTCATTGATTTCAACTAGTAATATATCGATAGAAACATAAAATCAAAATCATTAAAGCGTAAAGAATAAAAACGGCATCACGGATTAATGGCGTAATGAAGCGATTTGGCACATGTATTAGATGGTTAATTCTCTGTTTGATATTACTATTCTTAAAATCATTTGGCTACGGATTATGACATCATGACAATCGTTGGTTGGTTTTTGTCTTTAATAAATACGTATTTGCTCGTTCGAATCGTGAAAACGAATAAATGTTCTTGTGCGAGCAATAAAACGTCATCTTAAAGCAGGCCGCCAGCCACCGTGATTAAGGCGGTCGCAACCGCATCTTGCAGATGATGACTAAATCACAAAAAAATATATAAAAACCTAAATTTATGTGGAAAAACCACTTTATTAAAATAAAATAAAATAAAATATGGAAAATATGCATAGAATGATGATTTTAGACCAAGAATGATAAAAAAAATCACTCCTCTTAAAAAAAAGACTAACAGATAAAAAATTTAAATTAATTGTGAACATAAAAAAAAACCAATGTGCAAAGATTTCTCTTATTAGATACCCCAATTCTTCATTGTTCCTTTGCTAAGAAATCTATTTCGAGAATGGTATAAGAAACAGGACAACCCTAAGCGTATATTTGGATGTTGGAAATTTTGATGGAAGACACGAGTAGAAGAAGAGGATAATAATAAGTGCTATATCATTTCAAAATATATAAATAATATTTTTTTTATTCATTTTAATTGCATTATTGTAGTATTATGTTCTCTCTTGACTTGAAATGGGATCTCCCGTAAATTCATCACATCCATCTACCCTTTAAGACTTACCTCAAAATTTAAGAGACCATTTCAACTTTTATAGTAAACACTTTTAATAAAATATATTATGAATAAAAAATTGATTAATTTGGTGTAACAAATTTAATATAAAATAATTCTTTATTATTATATCCTGTCATTTATAAACCTCTTAAACTATAATATATTAATTGTTTTACATTACTTTGTTTACATTTGTTGGACCAACTGAAGTTTTCTAATACATTGGTGGAGATTAGTGACTTGATTGATGAATTGGTTGATTAATATAATAAATTAAAGAAATCGATCAGTTTGTCACAATTCTATTGGTGTTCTCACTTGGTTGTTGAAGAAATTTTTTAGGTTGGGGTTAGATTTTGAAAGAAGTGCCACTAAGATGTCATTAGGCTTACATACATAATATTTACAACTCGTTACTTATTCCTTTTTAGTCAGGTGTTGACGGGTAAAGTCCATTCCATGTTTTTGTCACTTTCAAATACCTATACTTAGGTTAGCACTTGGTTCCTTAGCATTATTAATATGATAAAATATGTCAACATCTCATATCAATTTTAGGCCCCATCATCATATTAGTTATGAGCATGAGATAAATCCTTGTTTATATAAGTATTTATTTTTATTTTTTTCTAAAATAGTCTTTGAATTGGTTTTTAGTGTATGATGGTCCTCCTTGTTTGCATTGTGGCTTAAACTTTTGAGATCTTAATGTCACATCTAAGTTATGATAAAAGGAAAAGGTTTTAAAATTTTATGTAAGTATGGACTTTTGTTAATATGGTAGATACGTTTTAAAGTCATATACGTTCATTAAACCCAAAATGAAAAATATTTGTATGATTAGAGCTGATAGTTACATCTTAATGATCTATCCTAATGTTATATATCTTTTAGAAATTGGCTAATGTGTTCTAAGTAGCTCCATTTGTTTCTTTTTTATCTAGAGCATTAGTTGAATCAAGCATCTTGATCTTAGACCATTGGGCATGTAAGAGTCAAAGATGATGGTCAAGGTTTTGCATAGCAATTGATGCTTATTGTTTAACTTAAATGCATGTGGTTTTGTTTGGAATTTGAAAAGTAAGAAAGAAAAAAAATAAAGTGGAAAAGTTAATGGAAAAAACTTTTGGAGCAAAATAAAAGATAAGCTTAAACTTAATAAATTAATTTTTATATATTTATTCAAATTCATTTTATTTATTTCTTTTTATCATATAAGGTCTAAAAATTTTAAAAATATATAAATTTTTTTGTTGATTTTCTTTTACATTTTTGATGATAAATTCAAAGACGAGAAAATAATTCTCTTTGATTTTTTTCCTAGAGCTTTCTTGGTTCTAAGAGGAGTCATTTAAGTATTATACATACTGTTGTAATCTGTGGCTCATGTTTATTGAGAAAAGTAGGCAAATAACAATAGTTATCGAATTTACCCTTCAAACATATTTGGCCCTCTAGTTTATGGGTATGGGGATTTGGCCCTCTGGTAGAGCATGGTACAAAGTACAGGGATATTTTCATAAATTAATCATATATATGATTATTATAAATACTTTTTTATATAACTTTATTGTAATATAACAAAAGAATATATGCACACTAACAAACCACGTAAATGTTTGTGTATTCGTAAATCTCAGTGTATTCTTCTCATTTTTCTTATCTGATTTATCAGTATTTGACTGCACCAATCTCAAGATTCACAACACAAACTTAATTGATAGTGGTTATTGACATATATATTGTTCTTGGTTTCACTCTTCATTATTTATAACCGACAACACCTGCTCCCGAACCACTACCTGCCCCCAAGTTAGCTCCATTCTCCCACGTACACACAGTCATATATATATATATATATATATATATATATATACATATATCATTAAAAATGATCAAACATATAGATTTTCCAATGTACGGCGTTGAAAGTGGAGCTTTCCGAATGTAAGAGCAGAGCGTGATACAATGGAGGAGGGGCTGGTGTTCCTGATTTTCCCGTCTGTGAAGAAGAGGACAAGAACATGATGATGATGTGGACCTGGGCATAAGATTTCTGAACAACTTAAGAAAATTAATGAAGGGTTTTGTTAAGGATCTGCTTGCTTCTATGTTTTTTCTTTAATGTGCTCGATCGTGACTATTTATTACTGATCTTTCTGGTGAGAATCGAAAGGACACAACTGATCAGCGTACGTGTGGCAAAAAAGTTAAAACATGGCTGCTCAGATCTTTGTCTATAAGAAGCAGTAGAAAGGTGCACTTTTTTGGTGGCGGCTTCTTCTTCTTCTTCTTCTTGTAGTTTTTAACAAAATGTAAGAGACTTCTTGTTAGATTCCTGAGCTAGGCAAGTGGTGGTTCCTTTACATGCTTCTTCTTCTTCTTCTTCTTTTTAACAAAATGTAAGAGACTTCTTGTTAGATTCATGAGGCAAGTGGTGGTTCCTTCACATGATTTTAGAATGCTTGGTGGGTACTTGTATATACTACTTAGAGCAATTCGATGGAAGGTATTCTACCCAGCAGAGTGTAAATCACCATAAGCCTCTTTAAAATGGTATTTCCAATGCAAGTGTTGAGCTCGATAGAGATGGCGTCGAGGTATGAAGTAATAAATCCAGGGTTTTGAGGTGTCATATTTAGTAACTTTTGAGAGAGAATTGAGAGGATCTGAAATAAGCTAGTTGATGGCTCTTTGTTAATCTGGCTTGGTATATTCATTTCAATTTATAAAAATATAGAATCGAAGGGAAAGGAACTTCTGTGAATCCTTTGCATGCTTTGATAATGAAAAGCCTCGTTTACTTTGAATACTATGCTTATTATCGTTGTAATTACGAAGCTAGAACCCTAGCCGCTTTGTTGTCGTTGTGTAAGAAATGCGATCGGAGAAAGGGAGGAAAAGGAAGAAAGAAATAAGGAAGAAGACAAGGCTTTTTCAATTCCTTGCCTTCTTTAAATTGAAAAATTGATTTTTAAATTAAAATTGATTTAAATTTTATAATTGATAGATTTATTTGTATACTTTATAAATTGCTCATTCTTTAAATTGACAAATTGATTTTTTTAATTTAAATTGATAAATTGTTAATTTTTTAATTGATAAATTGCTCATTCTTTAAATTGATTATAAATTTTATAATTGATAGATTCATTTGTATACTTTATAAATTGTTCATTATTTAAATTGATTATAATTTTTTTAATTGATAAATTGTTCATTCTTTAAATTGACAAATTGATTTTTTAAATTTAAATTGATAAATTGATCATTTTTTAATTGATAAATTGCTCATTCTTTTTCTTTAAATTGATTATATATATATATATATATATATATATATATATATTGTAGATGGATTTGCAATATAACGGTTTTTTAACTGATTTGCTTATGAACGACACCGATTTATATGATGATACTATTCAGAGCAATCCCACAGTATTGGCGCAAGTACAAAATGAAGTCGTTCCAAGATTAAGAAAATCGCAAAGGACAAAGAACTTCTCTATAGAAACAGATAAATTAATTATGTCTACGTGGCTTAATACGAGCAAAGATGCAATTACTGGGAATGAACAACAAGGTGATGCATTCTGACAAAGAATATTGCAATACTTAGAACTTCATGGAGGCAATCATGAAGGCGTTTTCAAACTCTTCTATTAAAAGTCATTGGGTGATATAAATGCAAAATCACGACAAATTTGTCTGAACATTATCAAATTGAAAGACTTCAGAGCAAAGTGGACACAGGAGCAAAATAATGTAAGATATAAACTTTTAATTTGGACACTAGTATGATTTGATATTTGAACTATTAACTGAATAATTTCATATGTTTTTCAGGTTGATGAAGCAAAAGAAATGTTTGCTAAGATTATTGGAAAATAATTTCAATACGAGTATTGTTGGAATATATTGAAAATGGAGCGGAAATAGATAAATGTCGACCCGGCAATAAGAGCAAAAACTCCCATTCAGCCCAGTAGTCCTGCTGAATCAATTCATGTTGAATCCTGCTATTCAATTCCATATTTAGGGGATGACACTGAACCCTCATCCACTCTCAACCTCAATAGGCCATTAGGCAGAAAGGTTTCGAAGAAACAACTTAAAAATAAATATAAACAAACCGATGTTGAAAGATCATTAGATCATCACCACTTGAATGAAAGAATGGAAGTAGAACAATAAAAAGTTGAGCGACAAGACAAAATTTATGCTCAACAGGAGATAGCATTGGAGCAACATCGTAAACAATTAGAAATTGAAGAAACACAAGTGCAAGAAATTCAAATGCAAAATGAGATGAAAATCATGGAAACTAATACTGCATATGGACTCGATTTACGCAACATATTAAGAATAACACGAAGATGGGGAGTTGAAAAGCGGGGTTTTAATTTTTAGTCGTTATTTATTATGTTGCTATTATTTTTAAATTTGTAGTCATTATTTATTATGTTGCAATTGGAATTGAAAAGATAACTTGAAATTGAAATTAGAATTGAAAATACAACATGAAATTGAAATTGGAATTAAAATACAACATGAAATTGAAATTTGGAATTAAAATACAACATGAAATTGAAATTGGAGTTGAAAATCCTAGCTTGGCTTGAAATTGATAGAGGTTATTAGTCGTCATATCGTTCACAAATGCTCGATAAGATTTGACTGCATTTGAGAATGAGTAACACTGTCCCTGATCTGATAATGGGTTTGCATGAAGTCTTCTAATTCTGGTGTATACGCATGTGACACTTATACATGCGGATTTGCATCACTTCCATCAAAGTCATTGTTACTAATATCTCCTTCATCCTCAATGACCATATTATGCATTATTATGCATACTTTCATATGCAAGTGTTCTTGTCCATGTGTTGGTCCACGCACAATTGCAAAAGCGGGCTTAAGTACCCCAAATGTCACGCTCTACATCTTTTTCTTACTGAGCTCTTGTGCTTTAGCAAATGTTTTTCTTGGCTTGTGAATGAGAGATTGTTTTACAAATGTCGACCGGTTGGATAAATACCTATCGACGATAATATCCATTTATACTTATAACCATTAATTATATAGTTAATGGGAGAACTTGCATAACCCGTTCTTAATAATGTAAAAACATGGGACATCTAGAACATTTATGTCATTCAATGAACTAGGTAGACGAAAAGTGCTTATGTCATATCAAAAAGATCTTGAGATCTTGCGACTTGCAAATGATTGTTGGTTCGTGTGATGACCGATCCCATACCTTGCCACGCGATAAGACAATTTTCAGCTTCCAATGCATGCGATCAATACTCGCAACATGCGGAAAGCCACGTTGTTCCCCGTTTGTAGCAATGGGTACAATGTCGATATTGTTTGGTAAACCTCGGGTAATGGTGAAGCATTGCAATAACAACTTTCACAAACCTCACAAAGACTCTACAACAAGCGATCTTCTTTCCAGTCTGATGTATTCATCCTGAAGAATGCATCGGTGTTAAAGTAGCGAGAATTCTATAAGTCATTGTTTTCTTTTAAATGGATGACAAACCGAGAACTCCAACAACATCTGTTCTTTGAATGAAGTATGGATCGTATTGTTCAACCTCATTTACAATTCGAAGAAAAAGAGGACGACTCATTAGAACCTCTTGAAAAAACTTTCACCAGCATAGGAGTAGCAAAATAGTGCGATAGAGTGCTTTCGTGACATGGCTATCACGATTAACCGTGTGGCCTGAAGCGGAACCATGATGTCTTAACATCCGTCCCTAAATAAACCCTTCGAACCTTCTTCAGCTTGCAAAGATACAACATATCCAAGTCAATATTATTTTCTTCACATTGAGGATCTCTCCTAAATATTAGAAAACGATTCACATAACTAGTCATTAACCAAATATGGAAGGAATAAATAGTCAAAGAGAAATGATATTGAATTTAGTAAAGAGAATGTAAGATAGATGGATGAAAAACATGAGAAAATTATCAGCATTATGTATCTAATTATACTTTTTTTGGCTAAGTAAATTTTCAAATTTGATTTCACCCAATAAATTGAATTAATTTAATATGCACCTTGTGTAAATGAAATATTATTACAAACAAGATATTCAAAGTTAACTGATCATAAGAAAAGAAGATAACGCAAAATGATAACCCATAAGTTTGAATTATTTTTAATAAAACATTGAACGAATAAAAGCAACTCACTTCACGACCCACTATCGGTCAAAACACCGCTTCCCACTGACTAAAACACTGTTCATAACAACTGATTCACATCTGATTTACAACCTGTCTTGTTATTCCAGATGCTTTACTTCGAATTTAGAGACGATCTCGTTAAAATATTTAAGGCCAGATTTTGACTCTCAAAAAACGGATGGTAATACATTCTTATAACATTCATTTCAAACCCATTTTGAGGACACCGCTAGTCTGCTCGCATATTGATTCTGCTAATTAAAGATTAATGATGGTGTCTCAAACTCCAACGAAACAACCCAAAAGACCATCCACAAAGGCGAGATAACCTCTCGAAACTTAAGCAACATCGTTTTAACTCATGCGATCGATAAAAATACTTAGGAAAGGGAAAAAAATGCTATAAAAGAACTCATTTTTCTTAATGGGATACCTTATGGAAAATACAAGAAAAATTAAAGAAAATATTAACGAAAATAAGATAGTATTTTCCCAACTACTTTAATGAGGAGAATAAGAAAGAAAGAGAAATGAAAAGTTGTCTTACTCTGTATCTATTGTAATATTTGTTTCCTAATCATACATATGTATTTTTATATATTTTTTATCCTTATAATATATGAAATAAAAGAAATTTAGAAGGATTACAAAATTTAAAAATATATAAAATTTTAATTATATATATATTTTTTTTATATTTATATAGTAAAACCAAATATAAAAAAATATTTTTTTTAATAATTTTTTTTTTAGTACTTTTCGAATTCCAAATGAAATATAAGACCCACTCATGAGTCATGGCATGTGGTATCCTACTTCGTTTAGGAAGTGAAGGTGAAGATACATAATAGAGTATTTGAATTCTAACACAAAGAAGCCATTTTCTTAAGGAAGTAATACCGATAGAAAAGTAAAATCGAGCGGGTTGGTGAGAAGTTGGGCATGCTTCATTGCATCCCCTTGAACTCAACAATGTTTTCTTTTCTACCTACCTCTCCTACAAGCCGGCCTATTATATTATTTGTATATCTACATGTAAGTTAGTTTTTTTTAAATGATATAAATTTATTGATTCATATTAGTAATATAATCGAATCAAAATATATAATTAAGAGTGCTAAAAAATTTAGAGGATGATGCATCATTCATATTAATAGCAAAAAGAATTTATTCAAAACTTATATATTTGGTAATTCAATAATACCTGATAGTGACGAAGCTAGAAAATATAGTCAGAAGGGGTATAAATATTTTCAAGGGGCATGATAGTGTGATGGTTAAATATCATATCTTTCAAATAAAAGGTAAAGGGTTAAAACCCTTTTGTAAACAATTTTTTCCCAATTTTCAGGGAGAGCATTTGCTTCCCCCTAAGCCCTATGTAGTTTCGCCCTTGATGCCTGAAATATCTAAGATTCTAGATTTGCAACAAACTAACAAACAAGATTTGATTTAATAACTCTATCAAATCAAACTTTAACATTTGAATTGTAAAACAAGAAAACCACGAAAAAGCTAACATTTAGCAATACAACTACCTGTAATAACAAGTCAATGGCAAAATACTTTGTAACAGGTCAACGACAAAAACGTTGCAACAGATCGATTGACAAACAATATAAAAAAACAAAAAATAAATAAAGGTAGACTCAAATAATCTTGGAAGAAAATCATTTTATTGAAAAAGAAACTCAAATATAAGAAAAGAAAACGATTAAATGAGTGATTTCAAATCAAAAATAGCAAAAAAAATCACCCATCCTCTCTCTAGCGTACAAGTACCAGAAATGATCATCTTTTATTAACACTACAAGTAAGTTAGTTAAATAATAATCTTTTTAAGAAAGGGGTTCGAGAGCTGGCCCGCCCCGGCCAGGCCCATGAACTGGATTGTAGGCCTTACAAATGCACGAAGCCCAGCCTATGCTGGCCTATGGGCCTGGCCCGACTTGACAAGATACTTAAGTATACATACTCCACCTATATTGTCCAGAAAATTGATTGTAATAGAATGATGCCACGTGTCAATTTCATAGCCATGTGTGGTGAGGAATGAGGATGAGCCCCCCCCTCAATCTTCATCTTCATTTTGTAAAATAAATTAATAAAAATACCCAGTAGAACTAGAAAAGGATAAGCCACTTGTGGAGAACTCGTGTTGGAAACACTCCTTCGCTTCTCTCTAATCTCATCTCAGTCTCCAACCCCCCCCATCCAACGGCTCACATTCATCTAATAGTAGCCAGTAACAATATATATCATCTTCAGCCCCCCATATTCCTATCTCCCTCAATTCTCAAAGCTTTAAGACTTCTGAGATAGACAGGGGATATTCTATAACATTATTGATACCTGAGAGATGGCTTCTCTAACCGTAGCTTTTGCTCCGGCGGCCGGACGGGTGTTCGCAGCAACCGCCGAGAAGACCTCCGGCGGAAGCGGGGAGAAGAGCATTCTTGACTGGATCATAGGAGGGTTAGTGAAGGAGGATCAGCTAATTGAGACGGACCCAATTCTGAAAAAGGGAGACGAGAAAAACGGTGGAAGCAACGGCGGCGGCGGCCGGAAGAGTTCTGTGGTGGTTCCGCCGAAGAAGAAGGGCGGCTTTGGAGGCCTTTTTGCCCAGAAATAAAGACTCAGGCGCCCCCCATCTCTCAACTGGTCTGTTCTATGTTGTTTCGAATCGTTGATCTTAATGATTTCTCAATTGTTAAGCTGTGTTACCTTCTCTCCTCATTTCTTCCATAATCATGAGCTTTCAATTCATTTCTGATATTATATCATCAGATCTTCTTCTGTTGATTGGTTTCCTGTTTTGTTCTTGTGGGTTATTAATTGTATGAAAGTTAGAATACAGGAAGAACAATAACAGCTACGTGTTATAGGAAAGTGGTATTTTTATTTATTTAAACATATCATCATCAAACAAATAGAATTTTTTTTTTGTTATATCTATTTATCTTCTATTGATCGTTGCATTCTGTTCTTAAAGTACTCCAGTTTCGACCTTGGTTCATGAAATTTATTTAAAAATAAATATTTATTTAAAATTTATTAGGAGGGCGCATCCCCCTAAATTTATGAAAAAATAATAAGATATATACTTTAATTAATTAGGAATACTTAAAACATGAATTAATATTTTTCAAACTTTCCAATCTTTTGGGTTTTATTGATAAAATAAGAAAAATATATATATGTCATACAAACCTAGCAATTATTAAGAAAGTTTTTTGGGTCCAAATCCATTTCATATGCTTAAACCTTAGAACTCATATTTGCTAAAACTTAAAAAAAAAAACCATATTTACTAAAGAATGAGATGATTTTTTGTTTTAAATTTAAAAAATTGTAACTAAATTATTTCTAAAACTTATCTTGAAAAGGTTTTAAGAGGGTTTTTGGAAGTTATTGGGGATTTGAGATTCTAAATTGGTTGTTTGAACACTTTACTATGCAAAACTAGTTAAGAGTATAAAATCCATTGAATTCATTGGACTTAAGTTTAACTAATTATGGGGAATTTTTTATATCTCTTTTCCACTCAATGATTTGGAGTTTGAGTTCAGTTTGACATAAGATAAAATTTTGATTGATTGGAAGACGATGATTTATCATTTTCTCATCAGAATAGAATATCCAAAATAGTTTAAATATAACTCAATCTGATGTCCAGCTGAATAGATCTCAGGATGAGTGTTTTAATTATTAAAAAACTATTTTGCATTTTTGGAGTTCTAGCTAACTTAAATTTAAGTATAAAAAGTTTTGAGTTTAAATATTTAAAATAACGTATTTATTATTTTCTTTTTTAAATAACCACTTTTAGATCACTCTTAAGCCCTAACCTAATTGCCCATTTCTTTGTTATCCTTTATGCTCACTTATCACTTAGAGGAATGTAATATTTCTAAAGGCTGCAAAAATTATCTGTTCCAGCAACCCGGCGCAGCGCAATTCGATGTAGTTCATATTGTTATTTTTTCACAATCTATTACAACGTGCTGCTTTGTCAGTCGACTCATAAAGGCCGAAAGAATACTGGCTATTCATTGATGAAATTTTTTTATAAGATTTTGTATTAACAGTTCAAATGATAAAAAATTTTAGATTAAAATTATCAAATCAAATCATATTTATGAATATGTTTGGATCTTGAATTTTAGGTATTCTAAATATTTTTTTATTATCAAATATATAGATTTTAAGTCTATCATTTTTCCCATTAATATGACATCATCATGTAAAGTTTTTAATATTTTTTATTCAATAATTATCTCTAATATATATATATATATATATATATATATATATATATATAACCTTTACTTGACAAGAAGCTTGAGAAGAGCGACTCAACACAAATCATTATAAAAAAGCTTGTCATTTTTCACATCCCGATTCCGTTCATTATTCTCTCTCCTTATTTTTTTTGCATTCTATTATTTTTTTAAACAATTTAAAAATAACCTTAAAAATTTATTTTCTTAGCTAAACCTTGAGATTTATCCATTGATTATCACTTCGAATCCCATGAGAGCCAGGGTGAAGCAAGCTCGCCCAACTAATCCACAGTTATAAAAAAGCGATTTGACAATTATCTTAATAAAATCACCATTTTTCATAATAATTATAAAGGTTTTTTAATTTTTTATTTCCCTCATTAGACACCTTTTTTTTTCCATTGAAAAAGTAAAAAAAAAAAAATGGATAAATTATCTGCTGCAACTGTAGACTAGCTGTTAGAAATTAGAAAGAAACAGAAAATGGTGGGACCAGTCTAAGGGATTGAATCCTCCACACACCACATGGTTTTAGAGATCTGATCAGACTTTCCTATTTTCATACAATATCTTTATCTTCAAGTTCCTCTTCTACCTTTGATTTTTAAATTTTTTTTTTTTTTTTGAAAGGTAAATTATTATTTTCTTAAACACCCATACTCAGAGTACAATCCATGCACCACGGACTTCACGGATGGGATCAAATCAACTGAAGACTACTATCACTTATTATTAGTCCTGAAAGGGTCGTACACATATAGAAGGTATATAAAAAATATTTTTAAATCATAACACATTCGTATTAATCATTATTCTATTTAAAATAAATTATAAAAATAATAAACTCGAACTCAAGACATTTAATTAAATTAAAACAGATCTTAATCATTTCACTTTACATGATCTTCTTTTTTTTTTAATGCATCACAAAAGTATACTCTTCTCTTATTGTTTAAGTTATAAAATAATTGTCTTTTATATGTGATTCAAAATGGAAAATAGTACTGGTTTCTTCTCAATTCTATTAAAATCTATTTATTATTATTATTTAATGTTTACTATAAAGATTATATTATATAATGATGTTTGTTGAATAGTTTCTTATTCTTTATCTTCTATTTTTGACACTTTGTATTACATTTGTTTTTCACAAATTTGTTTCCCTAAGACTTGAATCCTAGCCCCTTCCCTCATTATGCCCGCCCGACCTCATAACCGTATGAGATAGATTTTATTAGCTATTCTTTACTTTCTTGATGTTATCTTTTCTCAAGCCTTTGTTTGAGATACTTTTTTAATTTTAACTTAGAAGTTGAAATGAAATTACAGCCATCAAGTCTACCTAAAATGATATTGCCTAATTTAAAATTTGTATTATAAATAAAATAATTTTTTTATCAAAATAATAATTTCCTAATACTAATTAGAGTAAACTATTTAAATAAATTTATTATTACAATTTAATTCAAGAGAAAAAGAGGTGGAATAAGCATATGGGAGAACGAGGTTCAAATCCAAATAAAATATTACAATATAATATATAAAGTAAATAAATATAAAAAAAAATAAACCCATTTAAATAAAATTAACCAATTAGATTTGTAAACAATTATTAAACTTGTTTTTTAAAGTAGTATTATTGATATTATTTTACTTCTCTAAATCTCTAAATGGATTAAAACATGCCTCAATTATTTATATTAAGAAAATTTCTCTTTCCTTATAGGTTATGAGTACCTTTCCTTATAGGTTAGCTATTCCTAAAATAACAAAGAACATGCTATTAATTAGATGAGGATATTAAAGTTGTTAAAATTGATTGTTTAAAAACTTACATGTTTTTTAATTTTTTAATCCTTATATTGATGAATATAAATATAATGGATATAAAGAGACAAATGAAAATAATATGCCAAATTAATTTACTTAATTTACAGGCCTCAATTTTTATATTAAGAAAATTTCTTTTTCCTTACATGGTAGTTATTCCTAAAATGGCAAATACCATGTAATTAATTACAAGGATGATAAAGTGATTAAAGTTGATTGCGTATTTTATATTATTATAAAATCCATAAGTACAATCTTTTTCCATATATATATATATCTTGAAATTCTCACAATAATAACCCAAATGCATACTGATTTATTTTTTTTTTAAAAAGCAATAAAATTTGCATTTTCCTTTGGGTTAAGTTAAGAGGCATAGATCAATAATTCCTCATAAGCTCAACCATGAAAGTACAAAATTATGAATCTCCCCTATATACAAAGGAATAAATAATCATTAGAGAATTGACCTGATTATTTTTATAACCGTGGATATGCGCATTTCCATGTTAATGTTTAGGAAAACTTCGATTAAAACCGAGACAACTTGAACTAGTGACCATTGACTTAACCCAAGGTCTTATACCAACGGATCTGGCTTAGAATTAATATAATTATTAGCTTTAGGCCTTCTCAGTTTAATTGTGGTGCGTATAAGCTAACTCGGACACCATAATTATCAGAAAAAGAAAAAAAAAATTCAAAGACTAGCAAGAGAAGCTTAGAGAGTAATTGGAATCAGGAGAAGTGTGTTGTAGGAGAAAACACTGAAAAAAAAAAAAAAAAAACCCAACCCTCTTGATTTCATGAGAGATTTTGTTGATTGCAAACCCGGATCCAAAAGGTGGGTGATCCTCAAAGAAACACAAAAGGACTAGAAAGATAGGGGCTGTGCCTCCCAAAATTATGGTACAGAAACAGCACGATCACACTAATGTCTTCCCCCACTACATTGTACATAAAAAGTTATACTTAACAGTGTATGCATTTCCAACAGTCAGAAACAACCCCACGTGGCTGATTAATTTCCAGAACTTTGGAATAGTAATCTCCCCCTCTGAATTCTTCTCATCTGAGAATTCCAGATTTGTTGCAGAGGGAATCAGTTAAGTTTGAGTCAAACACTGATCATGGCATGATTGTAAGAAAAAACAGAGAGAAAAAGAAAAGAAAAAGAAAAGCCCATATGGGACAAGTTGTATATCTGCTGACTCAATGATGCAACCGACTGAAACATGGATGGATGTTCTGAAGCAAAACGAGGCCTACCTTGACTGCAAAGAAACAATGATGATGGATCCATGCTTTTCATTTTGTCTTTTATGTAAAGAAACAGAAATTAAAAAAAGAAGAAGCTATGATTGGTAATTTTGCAGTAGGAATCTAGTGAGTATTTGCAGAAACAGAGCTTGATCTGTTGAGGGAGGAGGAGTTGATGAACTCAATACAATCAGCTATGGCTTCACTTCTGTGAGAAGAATCATCAGGAGCAATGAATTTCTTGGATTTTACCGACGACGAACCAGTAGCCTTAACTGAATTCTTCTTATTGTTCTTCTTCTTCTTCCTGAACACAAACCGAAAAGCTGTGGCCATCTTATCACCAAGACTCTTGAGAAATCTCATGGGTGAAAGTACAGGCGTTTTGAAGAGCTTCTGTGTGTTTTTCCCAGAAGACCTTTTTGGCTTCTCCCCACCTCTCTTACCAGAGATTCTTCTTTGATATGTGATGATAGTGTGGTCACTAACATCTGGTCTGTAACTCTCTCCTTTGCTTACTACAGCCGACATCTAGAAGAAGAGAGAGAGAGAGAGAGAAGGAGAGAGAGAGAGAAATGTAGTAAATGAAATGTTAAGCAATGAATTTGTGGTGTGGTATAAATGGGAAAGAAAATGAGATTGACACAGATATAGAAAGACAGATACGAGTTTGAGGGAGTATTAACTCCAAGTTTATAGCACAAAAATAGAGAGTTTAACCGAGAGAGAGAGAGAAGGGGTGGGGGGTTGGGGGGAGGGTAAAATGAATTTATGGGCATATTAAATGCTCGATTTGACCCAGATACAAAGGGATCACCAAAAGAAGGGGAGTGCAGAAATGTATTTGTCAATGTATTAAATTTTGAGGACAACACCCAAAACGAAAGAGAATACTCAAGGGGACCAGATGGGGGGCTCCCACCCTTTTTGATACATGTATTCTTTTGTATCATAGATAGATCATAGATGCAGTGGGTGGGAATGGGAATAATAAAAAATAAAAATAAAAAGGTGAAATGGGAAAAGAAAAAGAAGCTTGATAAGATGGGTTTTGAAGATATGATCTATGGATTAGAGAGAAGGAATGAGTGGCTCAAAGGAAGGTTAGCAGACTAGGTCCTGGTATGCTATGTTGTCTAAATCTCAACTACTCTTGGGAGATTACAATTGGCATTTGGAGTAATGATCCCCCCAAACATAGACCCTCTTTTTATATAGGAGTATGTGGCATTGGAGATAGGCCTCAAAACATGTACCCAGGCATATTAATGGCTCTTTAAGAAACATATGGCAAACTTCTCCTCTCTCCCACTCATTGAACTCTATCATTCAAGAACAGCTAACACCATTAAATTTGTCTCTCGCTCCCTCCGAAGCATGGCTTGAAAACCACAGTTTTAGGTCCAAATGGCTCCTTAAAAAAAAAAAAGAAAGAAAGTGTTGCTACATGACGTTATTGGTTTAAAAAAAAAAGTCACTTATAAGGATAATGATTTTTATCATTTATTACAAAAAAATGGGTAATAAATATTTATATCATTTAATTTTTATATTTTACAAATTTATGCTTAAAACCTTTCTATTTTTTGAAATAATGTCATTATGCATTTTCCTAAAAAAAAGTTTAAATATTTGATTAAAAGATATCAGATAATCCTAAATTTATAAATATAATATTTTTCATGTGTTTTCTTGAAAAATAACCTAATTTACATAAAAAAAATTATTCTCAATTTCATGTATTTACATTAAGGATATTTTTATTAAAATCAAGTTAAAAATTGATAGATGATCAAATTTCCAAAATTGGGTTTTCAGACGGTTTTTTAATCCTCTTTTTTAACTTATATTTAAGTTAGCATTTTTCTTAAACTTATATTCAATCCGGCCTCTTCATATTTGAATTAAAGTCATAATTCACCACTACAATTTCATTTTTAAACTAAATCCAATACAACGTGATGGCCTCCGAATGTGTAAGAATAGTCTGCCTCTTAGTTTGTTTCTTCAGCAGTAAAACAGAAATAATTCACAACTCCCAGTTAAATATCTAGAGCTGAAGCCTTTTCCTTTTGAGAAAAAGCGCTTAATAGTGACAAAAGAAATCAAGGAGCTTCCATGAAAGATCACGGATGAGAGAAAGAAAGAAGGCTATTATTGTATTGTTGTGGTGGGGGACAATGGGCTGCTGGGTGAGCTGCAAGTTTGACCAAATTTGGAGGAATGGGGCTAGGTGGGGTTTATTAAATGAATCAAACAAATTTATCCAGAAGAAAAAAAGGATCCAAAAGATATAAGAGTTGGTTCAAGAAAGGGGAGTGGGAAGGATCCATTACAAGACCAGGAAGAAAGTTGTAGGCAAGGAAGTAAATGGTAGGGGACAAAACTTTCCTACCTTTCTGGTTGTGACCGTTGCTCTAAATTCCCAATTGGGATACTGGAAGTGGATGGTCCACACAGAGATGGGATGAATATTTTAGGGAATCAATCAATCTCTTTTCTTGGGTAACTCAACTTTTCCTTTAGCAAAAGGGTGTTCTATGTGAAATCGTGAGTATCAGGATCTTCAACAGATTAAAATCATGTTATCTCCTGAAATTTCTATACAAAAACTGTTCACTTAGGCTGTTTTCATGAGACAACCATATAACTATCAGTGGAAATTCCAAACAAGAAAAAGGGGAAAGGAAAATATAGCAGTAATTGTGCAAAAGCAGAATGGTATGGACTTTTTTCCAACACGTTTCATACAGATCAAGAGAACTAAAGGGAGTAAAGGACCATCTTCGACCAATTTACTTCTTAGACTACACATAATAACTACCATACAAACTGAACTTATGGTCTAATTGAAGAAAATCATAAGGGGACCAGAACAGTGCCAAAACCAGAAGCCTCATTGTGGTGGATTGGGAAGAGGACAACTGGAGTGAGTTTCATTTTTAATTTGGTTGAGGAAAGAGTGGGTGTCAGCTGTCCTCTTACAGGAGCATGGAAATTCCAAACAAGAATACAAAATAGCAGTAAGAGATAGTACGATGAACTTCTGATTGTGCCTTTTGAGCTTCAAATGTCAAACAGTAAAGCAACGTGGTATGGGCTTCCTTCCATCCAACATGTTTCATACAGATCAAGAGAACTAGAGGGAGTAAAAGACCATCTTAAACCAATTTACCTCTAAGACTACACCTTTTTTTTTTTTCTTTTGATCAGAACCTCTAAGACTACACATAATAAGTATACAACAACAATGTATGAAAATTGAAGTCCAGTCACAGCAAGTAGAGCCCAATTGAAACAAAATTATAGGACCAGAACAGTACCAAAAACTAGAGTCCTGTGTTGTGGTGGCTCGGAAAGAAGACAACTGGAGCTGGTTTCATTTTTAATTTGGCAGAGGAAAGAGTGGATGCAAGGAGTCCTCTTCTGGATCAGCTTCATTACATCAGGTCATAAAGGATGCCTTTGAGTATTTGATAAAGATATGGGCTTCTTGATTGGAGATTCACCATCTTCTTCTTCACCCAGTCACTATTGACCTGCAATTTCTACCTGTACTGAAGTTCCAGTGGAGGACAAACTATGATTGCACTACAATGACATGAAATTGCCGACCCCCAACCATCTCAAAGAACTTTACTCATTTCAAAGCCATGTAAACTCACAGAATTGCTTCCTGAATTCCAAGTATTTCAATAAAAATAACAAGCATGAATAAGCAGAGAACAAACGAATAGAACTATTCTCATAAAACAACTTCATTCCTGTGTGCTATGGTTACTTTTACAAGCCAATTGTTAAGATACAAATTTGAAAGCTCATAGTATCCCACTTCTTAAAGAAACAAAAACTCACTCTTTACAATTCATGACAAGAAAAATCTCCCCACCACCATCAATGATGCAATCCAAGAATGTCTTAACTTCTTCAACATCTTTAAATGATTGAGGAGACTTCAGATCACTATCCAAATTATACCAAACACCACATATCCTTCTCACTGTAAACCAATGCCTACCATTCCAAATCCCACCAAACCGTCTAGCTGAGATGTTAAGCATGATACCCATCAAAGTATCTTCAGCGCCATCAAAATCAATCGAAGAAGCACCATTACGGCGATCATGCCAAATCACACTTTTCCCCTTCCCTTCCAAGGCTGCAATTAGAACGTTTATGTCGTAGTTTCCAGTGATTACATTGTGATGAGGCTTGAACAGCGCGGATAATGGTGTCCATGTTTCCTTATTTGGATCATCAAGACTGAGCTTTTCAGCTATGGCATTCAGCTTTGCTCTAGTGAACAAATCCTTTTCCTAACGTGCCAAGCATTTGTTAGAACCGTGTAAAATCAAACTGAAATGAGAAAGGACAAAGCTAAGGCAAATTTGATTGAAAATTTTGATTTTGTGGTAGTAAGAAAATATCTCCTTTACAGTTAGTTCACTTCATCTGTCTAAAATTTTGGGTTCATGCAATTTTACTTCAGTATCAATTCTTGGTATATAAAGAGATAAAGCAGTGGAATTGGGAACTCCGCTACTTCCATTCTCTATTAACACGACCTGTCTTTGGTTGCTGAGAAAAAGGGGAAGTAAAGAAAAAAAAAATTATGAATACAATCAGCAGGGTGGGTTCAACAGAGGGTTTTTGTTTCGATTCCTCAAATTTTTGGTATTATGATCATTTTCCACTGTTTTCTCAGCAGCCAAACGGATCAAAGGAAGATTTTAACAGAAATATATTTGGAAAAGCACCTGAAACAGGTTATTGAGAGCATGCAAAAGGCAGTATTGTAATCTTTGCCTCTCGTGATAGACCTGCGTCGTGTCCTCCGCCGCCATTTTCAATTTCCTGTGAAGAAATCACCGAGAAAATCGAGAATTACGAGAAGACACCAAGAAAACTGAGAATTTCCAGTCGTTGAGATTTGTAGAGTTTTAGGGCTTAGGTGAGACCGAGGAGCAATGATTGGAGTCCTCCAGAGTTTGCAGAACTCAGGTTCAGGCCTGTCTTAGCTGGATAGGTCCAATTCATAATTAGCCCAAAATTCGGCCCAAAAATTAGGCCTTCATTGTCAACATGGCCTAATTGAGAATCCTATGGTCCACTAAGGACCATTCCTTTTTAACATCTTAAATTCTTTATTTATTTATATTTACTTATTATTAAAAGGAATAAAAACTACAACCATTCTTTCTTTTTTTACTCCTATTTATTTTGCATTACATTGTTATAATACTTTATTCACTTTGCATTACATTATTACAGTACTCTATTAGTACTATATTCACTTTGTATTACATTGTTTTAATATTTATTCATCTAGTAAATCCATTCAACGCTTTACCACTTGAAATAAGCCTCAATGAGGCATCATTCCTTTACTACTTCTATCGACACTTTACCACTTGAGTCAAAAGGAATCATTCATTTATCACTTCTATTTAGGGATCATTCCTTTACTACTTCTATTGGCGCTTTACCATTTGAGTCAAGCTTCAATAAGGAATCATTCCTTTATCACTTCTATTTATCAGCATTTCATCGTTTTGGTGCTTCGTTATAAGATTCGACCCTTTTTTTACCACTTCTATTCATTTTACATTACATCTTTATTGTACTATGTTATTAGATTCAAACATAAGATCTCTCATAAATCCATCATACCCTTTTACCACTTAAACCAAGCCTCACTCTTAAATTCTTTATTTGTTTATTTACTTATTATTAAAAAGAATTATAACTAGAAAATCTTAAAAATATATATATATGATTTCGTGATAGATACTTATGTTTGACAAATGTTTTTTAAGAACACACTGCTCATCCATGCCCACGAATAAAGGAGGCTTCATGCTAACAAAATAAATTCAAAATTAAAAACAAAATCATGAGTTGGAAAGAGAAATTGCTTGATTATCGGAAACGCAACTTAAAAGAAAAATGCTTACTTGAAAACTATGGTCAAACCATCTTAAAAGCATTATTACGAGTGTGAATTTAACATAGGTCTCATTATGCTTGCCATCATTGTGATGGGAAATGGATAGGTATTCTAAATCCCTTTATCATCACGATTCATCAGAGACAGCAAGCATCTCTTCAAGAGTAAGTCAAATGGAAGGACAACCATTTGTTTGGTAATCCAGAAATACGCCATTAGAAGAGGTTGATTTGGTATTATGTTTGTTTAAAAATGAATAGTTGTCACCATCTTTTCTTCACGTTCACTTTACATTGACAGTACAAATGTCACATCTGTGCCTAAATCTTTCCACACATACAAGACAAATGAATTGAAATCCCCCGCACTCAACATCTCTGCCATCCATGAGGTGCAAATAATTTCGGTATGGACTATGGAAAGACTTGAACTGTATTAAAGAAGATAGTCAAGGGGGAAAAGTCAATTGTAGTCACGAGAAGAGGATTGGAGCATGTTTCATAGTTTGTGAAATCTGATTTTCTTTCTTTTTCTTTCTTTTTTTTTTTTTTTCTTTTTTTATGTATATCGTGCATACCTCAACTAATGATCCCTAAAAACGGTGAAGTAAAACCATAATAGCCCTCACTAATCCCTCGGATTCTTTAACGGTCAAGTAAAACCTTCAATGGTCTTAAAGGGACTCGAACAAATGACCCTTCCACAAAGCCTTAAAGTTAAATATTGGGTAAAACCTCCAATGGCCTTGAAGGGCCTCAAACCAAAGACCGTTGGTGTTATACCAATAGAGCTACCCTCCCGGTTGTGAAATCTAATTTTCTTCAAAACAAGGACCTCTCCCTTGCTTCCAGAGAAAGAAAAGGGGGGAAAAAGAATGTCAAAAAACCATTAGCTATCCTTTGTTGTGGAAGATCCATAACCAATGCCATCAAATGTGTTACAAGTCCACAGTCAGTACTTAGATGCATATGACATTTGAGCAACAAAAGTTTTTAGTAACATGACAGATATAGATGCCCAAGCTTCAATGATGCAGAAATAGTGCAATCTTACTCTTTACTTCCAAGTAAAGTTAAAAGCAAAATTCCAAAGAGAAAGTTTACCATGGTTAAATTACGAGGAGGAGATCATATATATTTCATCTTAGAGCTCTTGTATCCAGGCCCAGCATATTTCAGTAAGCGCTCAACTAGCCAAGAATCCAAGTCATCAAAGCAAAGCTACCAGGATATGACTGTTTAAGTTTTCCATCTCAACTCTGATCTTTCTTCCCTTATGATATGCCCAACCAAAATGAGAAAGACAAAAACATATTGATCTTATGCAGCTCAGGCATCAATCTTAACCATGGGAAACAACTATTGCCTTATACCAGCATAATTTTCAACCCATCTCCCAAAAGGGTCCTCTTCCTTTCCCCTTCCACCCCTCCCCCCTATCCCACCCTTTCTGGTGTGTAACAAGCTTGAAACTCGACTATTCCGAGCTGACTCTAGTATGAAGTATCCCATCCTATCATCAACAAACAAAATCCAAACTTGTCAAGACAGTTAAAAGCCAAAAAGTCATGTTATTTTTCATCATTCTTCCGTTCATATCACCTTTTATCAACTAAACACCATCCTCATTTTCTTCTTGATAGAAAGGATCATCATCTTTCTTCTTTGAGAATGTCTAAACCCCATCCTATATTTGTCATTGATCAAAGGCTAGAACAAAAAGGAATGTGCAAAACAACCACCCCTCTTTGTTCCTTCCATAGTCCATACAATCTAGAGCATATTAGATGGAGTGGAGAGGAGAAGCTTACAATACAGGATCGTCTTTTAGCATTTTCTAATGGCTACTGGCTCATAAAGAGAATCTAAAAACCACAAGAGAATTCAAGAAGATGGATTCTAGCTAAGGGAACAAATTGGACCTAGACAAGGTAGAAGATGTTCTCGTAAACTTAAAATGAACAACCAAAAAGCTAAACTTTGACAAACCAAACCAAATTTAATTCATCATAAAATTATCCGAAGATGCATATCATGACAAAATCTTTGGTCTCTTGCTCACTTCTCCCGTTCAAAGAACGTAATGTTTGATGCGGCATTGATCAATCCAATAAAAACAATCCTATAAATTTGATCGTGAAAAATCCGAGCTGGGATCCACTTAAACTATAAGATTACTTATGCATAGATAATTGACAACATATTGCACCCCAAATTCAAAGTAAATGCCTGGCCAATCACAAAATTCTCCATGAACAAATCAAGAAACTGAAAAACATAGAGAAACACAATCAAATCAGGAAATTTTAGAAATTAACTTCATTCCTCCAAAAACATGAAACAGACAGATTGAGAGGTTCTCAGAGGGCCCAAGTTCTCCAACATCCATTAGAAAAATAAAAGATAACCCGACAAGAAGATGGATAGCCATAGATTATGTACAAATATATAATCTGTAAAAGCCACAAACCCAATACTGTCAACCAATTATTTGCAATTTACCATCTTATCAGAGTCCAAAATACGATAATTCAGCTCCTACTTCAATACTCACTGCGATGATAATCACTGTAATCATCCCTTGCCGCCAAATCATTTTCCACTCGTTCTGCAATCTTTTCCTCCTCGTACTTGATCCCTTCCTCCAGAGCCAGCCCTCCGAGAGCACCAGCAACAGCGCCGACGGCCAAACCAGTACCGACACCCATCTTCCCACTAGGCTTTGGCCATTGTTCGTAGGACGAGTAATCCACCGGCGCCGATGGCCCACCAGGAACGCCATAAGTGGACGGTCGATCGTAGAACGGCCTAGGCAGTGGTGGCTGCTGCGAATAATAACCATAGTAGGTAGCATATGGGTCGGAGTATGCACCGTACGAGTACGGCCCGGCAGAGGATGGGCCCGGCGGCGGATGAGGATGGGTGGTGTAGGGCGAGGACGAGAATCCCCTGTAGTCACGCGTAGGAGGGGGTGGGGGAGGGGCACTGGAGTAATAATAACTCGATTGAGGGGCAACATGGTAATCTGGTGTGGGCGGCGGCAGAGGCCTCTCCCGGAGGGCAAGTTTTATCCGGATCTTGCCGTTGGGACGGCCGGAAGGACGTCGAAGTTCAAGCGTCCTTATTGAGTTGGATGACTCGTCCGAGTCCGTCAGATCCTTGATCGGAAAACGAAGAACGCCCACAAGCGGTTTTGGGGTTTCGGAGGGCTTGGAGTGAAAAACCTCAAGAGTGAAGACGGCGTCAGATTGAGAGGCGTTGATGGGAATGGTGAAGCGCTCATTCCAAACCGGCCGAGTTGACCCACAGTCGTCCGGTTTGGTCGCGAATCGGCGCTCTGGATCAACCCAGAAGATGGCATAGGGTTTGAGGTCCCCGCTGCGCCAGTTGACGTTTTTGAGATGCTTTGCGGAAACGATGGTGACGTCGAGATCCAGAAGCTTCGCCGGTGGCGGCGACGGGGGCTGAATTCTTGAGGCGGCCATGGCAGATTCTCGCGGTGGCTGGTTAAATGACGATATGAGATAAGAATATCCGGATGATATCTGTAACAAGACCTTTATAGGTACAGAAATGTGGTAAAGTTTCTCACCCTCAGACGCATGTAATATTGGTGCCTTCAGTTTATGTGACGACGCGTGGGATTCCGTAGGGTTGTTTTGGCTTATCGTAGTCTTTCATGACTTAATAAACTAAATTATCCTATTCTGTTATAAACTAATCTCATAGGAAGCGGAATAAACTAAATTATCTCTTCTTTAAAAATAAAAATAAAAAACTAAAGACTGTTTGCTTACTGATTTTGAAAACCGTTTTTTATTCTCAAAAAAAGTAAAATATGTTTGGTTTCGTTTATTTATTTATTTTTTGAAAAACATAAAAATGTTATAAGTAATGAAGAAATGAAGAGAGAAAGCAAGAGAACATAACTCTATAGGTTTTTTTTATCTTTTATCCTTCTCTTTTATTATCAAGGATCTCATATATATATATAAGGGTAATCATTCATATTTCTCAATTAATTATTTATAACACTTCACATTAAATGACCATTACTAGATACAGATTATCTCATTAAAACTCACAAGAAATCCAAGATGACAGTGTCCTGCACGGCGGAAAGATACTTATATTCTTAACAATTTTCCCTAATGACAATGATTATAAATACTTCATTTTCAAGATTTTACCCGACGTATACCAATTCTGCATGCTTTCTTAAATGTCAGAATTAAGAGGCTTTTAAATAAATCTGCTGGGGATATCACCTGACTTATCTCTGTCAGACATCACTGCACCAATGTTACAAGCCTCATGAGTATAAGAATTTTGGTAAACTGCTTACTGACCACCTTAATATATCTTTATTTGACTTGCGCAATACACGCAGCATTGTCTTCATATAATAATATTGGTATGTTCTCTATAGGAGATAATCCACATGATTTTGGATGCCAGACATTGATCTCAACTCAACACATTCTCGATCAAAGACTTCATGCACGTACAAAGTGATTTTTAAATTGGGTCGGCGAAAGGACATTATCGCTTGTTCACTGACCTCTGTGATATAAATGATTTCCATAAATAAATATACATATATCATGTCTCGTGACGAATGCCATGAGGCCCTAGCATAACATGATCTGAGATAACTAAAAAATTGTGATTCCAATGTTTTGGAATAAAATAATCTTAAGTCACATGTCCCACGAAGATATCTTAATACATGTTTAATTGCCTAAAGGTCTTTAGTTGGAAATGACTGTGATTCACAAGAAATTAACTGAGAAAGCAATGTCTAATCGAGTATAATTTACAAGATACATTAATGCACTAATTGCACTTAGATATGGTACTTCAAGACTAAACAATTCTTCATTTTCTTCTTTAGGCCGAAACAGATATTTGGTCACTTCAAGCGACTTAACAATCATAGTAATCCATGTAAAGGATGATCCATATGAAAGCACTTCGGGATGTTTTATGTATATGTTGGGATTGATGGACATTAAACCATCCAATGTCGACCGCAGCTAAGCACAATATTTGTTTTCCTAGCATCTTTCATTTCAAATTCCTTCTTAAGTAATAATCGCTTTCGCTTGCTCTTCACAAGAGTTCCAATCAAATTTAAATCATCCACATATACTGCAATAATTTCAAATCCACCGCTACTTTCGATAAAAACGCATAAGAAATCAATTATTCACATATCCTTCTTTGAGCAAATACTGACTTAAACGATTATACCACATTCGACCATACTGTTTTAATCCATATAAAGATCGTTGTAACTTAATTGAATACATGCTCCGTGGTTTTGAATTCATTACTTCGGGTAATTTGAATCCTTCAAGGATTTTCATATATACATTAGTATCAATAGATCTATATAAATAGGTTGTGACTACATCCATCAGCCGCATATCAAGTCCTTCGGAGACCGCTAAATATATTAAATAACGAAATGTAGTTACATCCATTACGAGAGAATATGTCTCCTCATAATCAATTTAATGTCTTTATGATAAACTGTGGGCCACAAGATGTGCTTTATATCGCACAATTTCATTTTCGTAAAAGATCCATTGATATCCAACATGTTTTATATCTTTAGGTGTTTGAACTACTAGTCCAAATACCTCTCGTTTAGCCAGTGATTTTAACTCTGTTTGAATTGCTTCTTTCCCTTTTAACCAATCATTTCGACATCGACATTCGTTCATATTTTGTGGCTCATAATCTTCATCATTGCTTATAATGTTCATAGCCACTTGAAAAGAAAAAGCATCATCTATAAGGGTAGTATTTCGATCCCATATTTTTCCCTTATGTATATAATTAATAGATATCTCTTCATTGTTATGTACCAGTACAATCTCATGAGATAATTGTTCAATTGATGCATTTGTAGGGGTTATTAGTTCATCATTTAATCATTTCACATTTTGTGCTCTTCAGAGCACAAATCTCTAACACTTTTCCTTTTTTAGAATCAGATCTTGAGCCATAGGGCGTCTGTGCTTTTAATTGTGGCTTAGGCTCATTGTCACGCTTATATTTCAATTTTTCCTATTGGAATTTCAATCTATGCTGGATATTTGCAATGGATGGTATTTGTAACATTTGCTGAATCAATAAATGCATCAGTACCGATTTGGTAAGATTTGTGAAGGAATCATCTTTTAATCTTCTAATTCAAATTGATTTGTAGGAGCGTTAAGATGAAAAAAAGATGATTCGATCCATGTAATTTCTCGTCATTCTTCTGGAATTGGTTTTGTCCCCCTAATGGCGGAAAAACATCTTCATTAAAATGACAATCTGCAAATCGAACAGTAAAAACCTCACATGTGAGAGGCTCAATATAGTTAATAATAGATGAAGATTGAAAACCAATATAAATATCAATACGGCGTTGAGGACCTAGTTTAGTTAGATGAGTGGGTGCAAGGGGAACATAAACAGCACAACTAAAAACATGTAAATGTGAAGTATTTGGTTAATAACCTATAACAAGTTAAATGTATAAATCTTGATTATCAGAGGACGGCGAATAAAAAAATTGCAGCATTTAATAATAAGATACCTGGCAGAGAAGTACTAAGTTCAAAAGTAATTGTTTAGCAATTAATTTCAGACGTTTGATAAAGGATTCAGCCAACCCATTCTAAGTATAAACATGAGCAATTGAGTATTGAACATTTATTCTAATGAACATACAATAATCAAGGAAGGCTTAAGATAAGAATTCACTAGCATTATCAAGACGAATTGTCTTGGATGTGATGATTAGGAATTTGTGCCTCTAAATGTAATTATTTAAGACAATCTAATAAATGCAAATATTTCCTACAAAGTTGGGGCTAAGATACCCGAGACCATCTAAAGGACGACTAATTAAACCATAAATAACGAAGGTCCACTAGGTGGGTGAATAGGCCCACAACACCCCTTTGAATATGTTATAGAAATGTAGATTTAATTAACTGTAGTGCATGGTTTAATAATTAATTTGCCTTGAGAACAAGTATTACAACTAAAATCATGAGATTTTAAAATTTGTCTGCTCGTTAATGGATGTCCATTAGAATTTTGATCTATACAGTGCATCATTGAAAGTCTCGGGTGTCCAAGCCGTTCATGTCATAGTAAAAATGCTTTTGGTCAGCTTGAACTTCGTTCACATTAAACATGAGATCTTAAGAGGCTCCAATAGAAGGTTTGATATAATCCATATGATAAAAGAAATCACTGTCTTCAAAGATTTGTTTTTGCCTAGCAATGAGTAACATCATTTTTATTATGACTCATAGTTCAATGATATTCATTTACAGAATATATTCAAACTAAGTAAATTTCAATAGATTTTATTAGAATGTGTTCAGACACTATCAATTTAATCTCAGGCCATTAGGCAAAACAATAGTAGCTCTTCTCAAGCCTCACCAGTAACCGTAATCCGATAGTTTGAACATTAAATGAAACTAAAGCTTAAGTCAAAGTATTTCATTACATAAAATCAGGCGAAGGCAAGACAACTTCCAACAAAGCATACTTATCTCTAGTAATGATCCATATATCTTCAAAAGACAAAATTTAAATATAAAATCTCACTTTGTATTAATATGTAATAAAAATACCATAATAAGCATATATGTTAATCGAGAGCACACATTGCCATTACTAATAAATGGGTCAATTTTTTCCATTTGGATTTTCAAAGAAGTCAGATATATCGTAAATGAGTTAAAGATATCAAGAATCATTACCAATGAAATTATTACACTATTTGATTGTTAGCGTTTTGATGGAGACTCTGATAAGGATTATCAGATCCATTGTCCATTTGACCATTAATAAAATTATCCTGACCTGGGTTACCTTTCCTTTTATGAAAGTTTGACAAAGCGTCAATCTAAATGCCGTCTGCATTTCATGCGATTTGCATGGCGACCTTCATCTAAGACCACATCTACTCATAAACTCTTTACATGTACTAATCAGTTTTCCCTAATATTTCTAAATTTAAGCTTCCTCGGTTATCGGGAAATGCTTTTCTTTTATTGTGAGGTTGATTATAATCACCTTGATTCCAAGAAATATGGCGACCACGACTATGGCCTCGTCCATAAAAATATCTACACCCACGTCTATTAGTTTGAATTATGGCATTGGCTTCAAGCAATGATATAGATATAGTGCATGTGATTGTGGTGATTTTTGTAATAACAATCATTATTCGCTTCAAATACAATACATACGTAATTAACTTAGAATATTTGGTAAAACGACGCTCTCTAGATTGCTGCTTCAAGAGCATATTAGAGGTGTGAAAAGTGAAATATATGTTTTCTCAAGCATGTCCTCCTTTGAGACCTTTTCTCCACATAATTGTAGCTAAGAGCTAATTTTGAACAAGGCTGAATTATAATCACTAACCGACTTAAAATCTTATAGTCGTAAATGAATCCAATCATAAAGGGCCCTTGGAAGTATTACAGTATTTTGATGGTCATACCGTTCTTTCAAACTTTTTCATAGGATCAATAGATTATTGACTGTAAGATATTAACTTTTGAGGCCTTCATCAATATGACGGCAAAGCAATATTAAAGCTTTAACGCGATCCCACGGGACAAAGGAGTATTTCTTCTTTGATAAGAGATTTGCAAGATTGATAACATCCATGGATTTCAAAGATCCAATATCCAAGATAACAATTATCACTGAAATATCAAGGACAAATAAATTCGAGTTTCATGAAGAATATTTTCCTCAAATACCATCGTGATACGAATAAAGTGGTAAAATATAAGAAAATTATAACTTAATAACTTAAAATTTAATAATAATATATCTGAACTCAAGTGGTAATGTTTTAAAATGAGAACTTGAGGGCTATGGTTCAAATTTTCTCACTCTATCCCATAGAGAAGAGTGCATATTTTCAGGTTATGAATCAATGATAGAAGAAATCTTTATCAACTTAAATTTTTATAACTTTGGTAATACACACTGGGCGATTTTATACTTCCTATAATAAAATTTTCTTTAGAAAAGAAAGAAAATAAAATAAAAAACATACTCAAAAAACATTATTGGTTTCGCGACTTCTGTCTGCCTAACTCTCAATGGCACGCTAAGAGTAAAGAATTTAAAAATAAGAGTAAACTGGAGCAACCAAGAGAGAACTCTAAAAGCCCTTTTTCCTTTCTATTATCAGCATCCCATATATATAGTGTCTTCATTAATACGTAATAAGTACATTCATAATTATTTACTCAGAAATGTGCGGTCGCTTACATTTCTCATCAATACACAACAAAAACGTAAATTCTCAGCATCAAATAAAAGTTTTCGCAGAACACCTTTATTGTATTCTCATGCTTTCAAAACTATTCTAAATAACAGCGCTTAAAACATAACCATTTAGGCCCTAAATTTTTTTTTTTTTTTTTTGGTTTATTAGGGTTTATTCCACCTCCTACGAGATTAACAGAATAGTATAGTTTCGTTTATTCGCCCAACCATCTGGGCCGTGGACTGCAACCCAATGGGCCTATAAAAAAGCAATATATTATTTTTTTTCGCAACCAATTTTTGTTTTCAAAAAATAATAATAATAAAGCAAAAATATTTTTTTTGTGCCTTTGGGAACGGATAACAATCCTCTACACCTCTCACTCTCAGTCTCTCGTAATCTGTAAAAATGGCGACCACGGTGATACCGTCGTCGATTCATCTCTTCATCCTCACTATTCGAACCCCTCTCGTCGGAATCTGAACCTCTCTACATTCAAACCTAATTCTTCTCCTCAAACCTCGCTTCCTCTGTTCGCTCCGACTCGACCGCCATTCCTATACTCTTTCGCAGGAGAGCAAGTCAGAGATTCCAACTGTTCTTCGTCGCCCTTCCGACACTGCCCGCGCCGTCGTCCATCGTGGAATCGTCACTACCTGCAAACAACCGCCGCGGCACTGCCTCCAACCCTCGCCCGCGGAGAGGTCCGGGGAGGCGGGAAAAAGCCCTACCCCAGAAGAAAACTGGCCGCCCGCCGTGGGTCCCAGCGGTCTCGCTTCGGCCTCGGCGGTCACCTCGGCCCCAAGCCGAGGGATTGGAGCATCAAAATTAACAGGAAGGAAAAGCGGCTGGCGATATCGACGGCGATGTCGAGCGCGGCGGTGAACACGATTGTAGTTGAAGATTTCTCCGATAAGTTTGATAAAACCGAAGACCAAGGAGTTCATTTCAAGAAGAGGTGGGGGATCGATCCGAAGGAGAAGTCGATGTTTCTGATGACGGAAGTTCCTGATAATGTGAGATTATCGAGTAGAAACATCGGGACTTTGAAGATGTTGACGCCCAGAACTTTGAATTTGTATGATATATTGAATTCAGACAAGCTGGTGCCACAGAGACAGTGGATTATTTGAATAGGAATGTATGGGCTTGTGAAGCCATAGATGAGAAAACTGACATGAAGAAGATTATGAAGATGGTGATGAAGGTTAGTCTTTGTCATTTTAGCTTGCAATTATATCTGCTTCACCTAATTTTTTCTTTTGGGTATATGATTACATTGCTTGTTTGAATTTCAAAACCTGTTTGAAGTTTTCCTCTTATGATTGGATGCAGAATGCTATAATCTGTGAATTTAGAATCCTAGAGACTTCTAGACTGAACTTAGGAATTTACATGAGAATCCAATAAAAAAGAGACATGGAAGCATTTTAGCTTAAATTATAGTGTTGGGAACCCACATTACTGCAGTATATTAAACCTCATTTCCTAAGTTATTTCTTCAGCATTTGACCCCATGTTATTTAACCATTCTTGTGACTACTCTAGTGTTGGCTTTGTGTTTGCCGTTAAAGATTGTAGACTGGTCCTAGCTGTTTATTCCTACATATGACCTCAAAAACTAATCGTTAGTTACTATTTCTTGGAAGAGAATTGTAAATTGTAATCAAGCTCTTTGTCATTTGCTATGGCTGATTTGCTTCATATCCTGCCAACTCAATGTGCAGGGCTGTAGCGTAGACAGTCAATTTGATGTAACAGAGTGATGCTGTAAAGTCACATTACTCTATTCCAAATTCATCTTAATCAGATGATACTGAACAGGGTCTCGATGTCAGCTTGGAGCTAGTTTTGGTAGTCTTCTGCACGTCATCATCATTTTGTATGAATAGCAAATTATTTTCCATGAAAATGCTTCTATTCGTATGTCTTCCTTCTTGTGCCATAAGCACTGCTTTTTCTTTGATACTCTTCTTTTTCCAGAACAGATTATTTTTCTGTTGTAATTGTAGTGTAACTTTAGTTTAGAAAATTGTATTTTAGCCCACTTTGCTCTTCTACTCAACAAATCACTTCTCCCTCCTCTCTGTATCACTATATTTGTGAGTGAAAATGCTAGTTAACATTATACGTCTCATATTGAATCAGTGAAAGGTTTATTTGATCGGAATGCTAGCAGTCTAGGTTTGAGAATATCATACCGCTAAAAATTCAGGCTGAATTCTTGGCAGGGCAGTTGGTGGCTCAAAGGTGAGCATTTTATTTGATCAGAAATGACTTTAGAATGGATATACCGTGGTAGATTGAGGTGTTGGTGATAATTCTGAGAAGTTATGCTGGGAAGATGGATGATTTAAAGAAATGAAAGAGCATTGGCTTTGCATTAAGGCGTCTCTTGCAATGTTAGGGTTAGGGAATGGATACGTCATTGCAAAGAACTGATAAATATAGTATGGGAAATTTGTCCTTGATGACAAAATCCCTGAAAATGAAAGCATCAACGCAAGTATTATTATCTGCTTTATTGTTATGTTAAGAGCCTGGGACCCCCAGAATGTACTGTAGATGTTTTTATAGTTTTGGGAAGCAAGTCACCATGAAAATAATATAGTTTTCCTCAGCACTTGGTTATGCGGAAGTCTGTCTAGAACAATGCTCCCCAACCCACCTTTCATTTCTTCCTTCAAACATTTTAAGTCATGCAACTTGCTTATTTTATTTTTAAGCTGGTTTTGGTAGTCTTTTTACAGTTAACACTTTTGTTTTCGTGGTTCCTAAATTCACCGATTGATAAGCCGAAAAGATGCGTAAATACAGACGTTTACGCAAGGTACGCCATTGTAATGCGAATATAACAATCTACGCATCTTATTATCGATCCACTGTAAAAGTGTGTTGACCATCACCACAGCCTTATAATATTATCCGAAATTAAACTCAATGGCTATATAACCAATATATGGGATAAAAAAACTGTCGAATTAACCCTAAATTACTCGCTGCGGGAGACTAGACTTGTCTCCCCGCCACTTTTGATGGATTATTACCTGTATGAATTCATCGTCAATATCAGCCGACTACGACATCGCTTACTTTGGAGGCCCTCTCTCAGGTATTCGCTTTTATCTCGCACTGCTGGGTGCACTGCCCCACCCAATAATCCGAAACGCCTAAACGTCGAACCCTAATCGCCACACCCCAATTGAGATATCTCTACTTTACCGGGACATTTAACCGAGGGTCGCCTCTATTCGCATCCTTTGGGAGTCCTTATCTCTCGATCTCGATAATTCAAAGAAGATCATGCCAATGTTGACCGTGACATTACCATGTATATAAACCACGATATAGAGCAGATCACAAATCAATAAACTTATTAATATAAATTTAAACCTTAATCCATTCAATTATAAGGTCAATGTTCCAAGAGAGAACGGTACTATTGAACCGAATATACGCATCATTCTATGAATCATCAGTGGTTTTTGAGAAAAGCAAAAATATAAAAACATTGTCTTTTCCAATGATTCGAGTCGCTATTGCTCTGTTTTTCGCGCTCCAATTCGCATGTTCTTCGATGCCTCCAAATTAGGTCTCTTTTGCTTTTTATGATTCTGAGGCAGAAATCATGATGACGTCGCGACGTTGCGATGTTGAGACGTTTGTTGACTCTTTCTTCTGTTGACCAGACGTCGCGACGTTGAGACGTCACGACGCTGGAAAGTCGCGACGTTGCTACCAGTTTTCTTCTTCTTCTTTTCAGCTCCAAAATGATTTCGAAAACCACCCACTTCACCTGTCATGCACATAAGATCCATAAATCAGATATCGGGCTATAATGCGCTTATTTAAGTATAAAATCGAACTAAAAACGTGGAACGGACG
Source organism: Tetrastigma voinierianum (assembly GCA_016808115.1). NCBI lineage: Eukaryota > Viridiplantae > Streptophyta > Magnoliopsida > Vitales > Vitaceae > Tetrastigma > Tetrastigma voinierianum. Next base: position 33,279 of record JAEQBH010004528.1, on the reverse strand, counting down.
TGGTACATAGAGTGTTTTAGGCACTCATCACTGATCATGATGGAATTCAATTCAGGCCTTTAATGCAATCTCCAACCAAACTATTGATTGGCTAGCAGAGACTTTCACATCTATGCGTCATCTTCTAATTATCATCTTCCACTTAAGCTATTTCACTAGTTTGCAATGAATTTGTCTTCTCAGTTGCTCTCATCTCCTCTCTTTCCCTGGTTTGTTTTGGTTTATCCTTTTTTCGATTGGTCCAGCTTAGGACAAATTTTGTGGTTATTATTAGTGATAAACTCATAACTCCGCATCCGAATACTTAGGTGCATTTACTACACCAGAACAATGATGGAGTTCAATATCTATACCTTGATTTGTCAACGTATGAAGTTATATTGCTGGATGGAGTTAAGTAGAGAGATCCTGACTAAAAATGCCACTGTTCTTCTAGCACTTTGATAGTGGTGTTTTGTTCTTGATGTTAAAGTTTATCATTTTAGAATGCACTTTTTTAAGGAAAAGAAATTAATCATTATGTTTCTTTTCCTACTAATTGTTTTGCATGGTCAATGCAGATTATTTACTGCCTTTGGAATCTGCAATTCTGCATTCTCTTGGACTAGGACAATTCGAAGGGGACTTTGTTATAGCTCAGGCACCACGTATAGAAGGCAGTGTTGAGGGTTAGGGAATGGAAATGCCGCAGCAAAAGAATCGGTTAAGATGGGATATCGGTCCCTCACTGATGACAAAAGATTGAAAAATAGAAGCATGAAACAGAAGCTGTTTTGATAAAAATAAAAATGAAACAGAAGCTGTATTTCTATTTTATTGTTACCTTGCATCAATATTTTGAACCGGGTACTTAGCAAATATATTATAGATGTAGTGTGTAAGATTTGAAGTCACCCTGAAGATACAGTAGCTTTTGTCAGAATTTACAGTGCTGTAGAGCAGTCCTTGAGTTTAAAGTAAAGATAATTCTTTTTTTTTTTTAAATAAACATAGATTTGTTTTTAAAATATTCTCAAAACTAATTTTTGTCTTTCAAGCAACTTTGGTAGTCTGCCAACTCTAACTACATTTATAACTACATTTTTTTTCAGTGCCCTATAAATCTACTGATCATGGTCATGTTGGGATTCATTTCAGTTTTTAATGCAATCTCCAAACAAATTATCAAGTTCTCTTAAGATCATTGCCCTTAGAGGTTTATTGGACCACTAACCTCAGGGTCTCGTGAGGCGCACCATGCTGGCAAGCTGGTCGTTTTCATGCATAGTCTTCTACTATCATCTTCCTGCTATTTCACTGGTTTCATGCAATGAATTTGATTCCCAGCGCTCTCAACTCCTCTCTTCCTGGGGGTGCTATTGTTTGTCCTTCTTCAGTAGGTTCAGGAATACCGATTTTGTTGCTATACTGCTTATAAGTGATAAATCCAATTCAGCATCTACAACACTTTGATGTATTCAAAGGTGAGCGAGCATACATACACCAAGGCTATGACCATAACCATTACAATGATACGGTTAAAAACTGACCAGTTTCTGTGATTAGATTGAATTTGGATCATTAGGAACCCTCTTGCTAAAATGCTATGTTTTAGCATTTGAACGGCAGTGTTTTGTTCTTGATATTTAGAATTATGGTTTTAGGATGTGTTTTCTTTAGACTTCCACACGGGGGTGTGAGTCCAACCCAACAATACCTACACGTTCTTGTTCAAAACCTCGGTCGATGTTGATCGTTACTACTGAAATCCTGCAATTTTGCCTCATCTTATACAGAAATTTTGCAGTCACTGGTAATTGAAAGACTGGATGAAATGTAAAATCTATGAAAGAAAGGAAGGAAAAGAAAATAGCACAGAAAACTCAGTTGTGAGATACCGCATCAGTAAAGATATCTCAGGTAGTAATAGGTGATCAATTTTAAAAACTAACTGAACCCTGCATTCCTGAATTCTTTACGTACTATAATTCACACAGAAATTTGGAATCTCCACGAGAAGGATGAAATCCAAAAGAGTTTGAGGGGATGTCTTCCTCTTCATAGTCCACTTGGTATGCAATTAAAAGCACAATGCTTAAATAGCGCATCACAATCTCATGAATTCTGAAGATGACCTTAGTACCAGTGGATTTAAAATAGGGTTTTCCAAGAAAAGGAGGGTATAAAGAATTACGAGGTAGTTAAGTACCATATCGTGTGAAAGGAGTAACTAAGTTGTTACTTTACCTGAGGGTATATATGCACACTTATATGATGGCTGTGCTGATTGGTATTGTGTCATGATTTAAAGAATGAAAGATTATTGTCAGTTCTGTATTTCGAGCCACGAATCTCTGCCCCATCATGGAAAGAGAGACTGAATCATGGATAGACTCTGCTCCCTCCTGTACGAGAAACCAAAAAAAAAAAATAAGAAAAAGAAAGCATCTCTACGCAGGCATTATCTGTTTACCGGAAGGTCAAGGGACTTTCTCAGCCCTGAATATGCCGTAATTGCACATCCTGGGCCTGTTATGGTGTGGCTTAAGCAGGATGCGGACACACCTAGTGCGTTTCTTATGTCAATCACTTGCTTCAAGGAAACATAAAATGATACACAAGGAGAACATAAAAAAGGTTAACATTTTTTGAGACTGACATACTAACTACATGCATAATAAAAAAGAAGTCTCAATTTATTTGGCTCACAAAAACTAGCAAAGCATCACCAACAGATGAAAATGAGAACGATAGATCCACCGATCGCCGACCAGCCAATACTAAGCAAGCACTTTCTAACAGATGAAAATGAGAACGATCAGATCACCATTCTTGACCAGCCAATATCGCTCTCATCCCCCACGAATTGCAAATATATTCTGAGTTACCATATAAGAACGTTCCCACAAAAATTTTTCTGTTTTTCACAACTCCTAGCTGGAAAATCTTGATAAGGTGATTAACAATGAAATTGATTGCCATGTCTAAATAACAAACTGTTTTACCAGGTAAATTGTAATAATAATGTGCTAATCAGAACAGTAAAAATATTTATCTGATTGATGTGTATTTATTCTGCTGATTTACTAACATCCCCTTCTTTTCTTACCTCTTTTTTCTTTATTATTTTCTTTTCCCTATTTACTACATTGCAACTATTATATTAATAACTGAAAGACATCAAAGTTTCCATCCTGCTTCAACATTTGTTCAATAAAATACTATTAGGACATTAGCAATTCTCTAAGGCTACCTCTGGTTTCACATGAAAGTTTAGAATGTAGAAAATGGAAGGAAAAACATAGAAAAGATTAAAAAGAAATATACAATATTTTAATTTTTGTTTTGATTAATTTGGGAAAAGTTTGAGGGAAACAAAATTAAAAGTTATGTGGGTTTTCTTGTGAAAAAAAATTAATCCAAAGGAGAAAATGATTCTCATATTTGATTATGTTCATAAAAATATAAAATAAAATCAAATATAATTAAATTAGAAACTTTATGCATTTCCCAATTATTTAATCCATGTGTACAATAGTTAAAAGTGAAATAATTTGAAATATAAATCAAAGTATTTTATTAACGTCAAATCTTTTCTTTTTTCTTTATTCTACTTTTCTCTCAAATTGCAGGTGTGTGGTATCAAATGCAACCTAAATTTTGTTGAAGAATTTACTTTCCCTAACTCTCTTCACCCTCTCAAAGGAAGAGGAAATATTTTATACTTTATTGTTGAATCCTAGCAAAGTACACAAGAAAAATATCTAGGAAAGTGATTTTTCCACATTTAATTTTACAATAGAAAATATAATAAATAGCAGCAAATCCCATGAGCTAGAGTAGATTTTCAATTTTTTTTTAAACCAAAAAAAAGAACCTTTCACTTGATAAACTCCATCAGAACCCCAACCCTTGAAAGTATTGATGGGGCAGCCTTTCACACAGTTAACACTGAAATCTAGGCATTCAAATAAAATTGAAATATGGGTTCCAAAGTAGCACAACAAAATAATTCATTAAATTTAATTTACATTTTTTGTTTTCCTTCCCACTTTTCTAGTTAAGTTCTTTTCTCGAATTTTTGTTTACCATTTCTACACGCAAATGTGAACTTGGATTTTCCCCCTTCTTCCTAAGCAGTAATTTCTTCACCTTTTTCCATGTCATCCCCAACCTGGAACCTCACTTTTGTTTGAATATTTGTTTTTCCTCTATTATTACTTCCCCAAAAACATATAAATGCACATAATTTAAAAGCATCCAAGATCACTAACCTTCACCTCTGCAAAAGGGGCTGTTGTAACATACTTTAGCAAGTAGATTACCTTACCAAGCTTCATAATGTGATTACTAATAGTTTCCTAGCAGCAAGAAATTCAGCACTCATAGCATCCATTCCTTGCCGCACAGCTTCCTCAGCAGCACTTCCACTGCGCCATGCTCCTCAGCATATTTGCGCACATCCTCTGTTATGCCTTCATAGAACAGAACTTGGGTCACTTTGCCAGACTAAAAATGTGCCACTTTAGCTGCTTCCTGATGCGGGGTTTCATCATGGGGGCGCGGCTGTCCATGGGATCCAATGCCAAAGCAAGCCCCAGTCCCATCCATCGGAACTCAAGTCTTTCACTTCTTTGGGGTATCATTACAGGCTTGGGCATGAGGATGACCCTTATTAAATCAGCTGCATGAGCAACTATCTTTATATGCTATGAGCCCCAGCCTTGACATCATCCGATTTGTAAACCCGAGGTGTGGCGTTCCCTTTGGTGTCACATAACAAGAAGTGCAGTGCCAGGGATTTAATGTTCTTAGCACCGATTGCAGAGGTGATATGATCATAGCCTGGAGCAATATCAGTTAAAGAGGGCCAAGAGGTGTAGAGAGAAGGTGCTTCATTACACCACTCAAACTGTTTTTGTTTTTCTGGGATTTTATGCATTTGGGAATATGTCCAGGCCCTTCATTAATCACGCAAGAAAATGTACAACATGATGGTTAAAACTGATAAATCAAATACAAGCATGAACTCAAACAAACTTCCGAGAAAATAGTAGTGCGATTGGATTTGACTGATGATGCTATGTGTGAGAACACATCTGCCCCAAGCAACACAGATTTTCTTTTTTGAGTTTGTTGTAACACTATATTGCATTGTTTGGATTTGACAAAATTAGAGTACTAATCAAGAAGTTACGGTGCCAAGGCCTCCAATGGTAGTTCCAGCTGGCTAACATCAGCCAGCAGCTAACATACCTAAGCTGAAGAAATGCGTGAAGTATCTCTCTATATTTGTAGAAGCACCATGCTAAGCATTTAATGTAATTACCTGTACATCCGCCTCCCATGCTCTGCGAGTCAGTTCTCCTTGAGTTAAAAGCTCTGCAAACTGAGCAGTATCATTGGCATCATAAATTATTGAGTCTGAGCCCATCACCTATTGACAATGAATATCGCATGTCGATTTACAGTGTCAAGTATTTCATCCCAGTGTTCATACATAAAAGTTCTCCTTATGATAAGCTAAGCACCATTTTGCATAGGTGTTTGATCCTCCACGGCTCAATTCGGTCATACGATTGGCTGTCATTGGGATGTAACGAGAAGCAGACACACCTAGCATGTATTGTGAAGTAATCAACTCCTGCTCAGCCTGTTCAATCAGAGTGTCTCCTGAACATACTTCCCCGGGTAGGAATTTTTCCAGCAATTCCATTCACTTTTTCAAGTGCTTGATAGATGGGGCGTGGCACTACTGGTACAGCTGAGATTACGTGGGGATCACTCGCCTGATCTCATGGATGTGAGCGTCAGTGAAAGAAGATCCCATAACAGTGTCCAGCACTTCCCATCTCGTGGCCCATTGAATAGCATAAACTTCTTTACCTCTCAATGGAGCTAACAACAGCGCAGGGGTTCCAAATGCATTAACTTTTGACCAGAAATTTTGCTGGCTTATCATAGGCTCCAACTCCGGTGCCTTTTTGTTGGGACGGGATGATTGCCGCCGCAGCGACGGTGGCGCCTCATCTGCAAAAACACTGGATCAAGCTTCCTCACGAACAGCACAATACAACAGCACATTTCCTCAGTTATAAATTCCTTGTTTAGCATAGTACATTTGAGGTGTATCTTGCGCAATTTCTCGCCATCAATCCATTCTTGTCGCAATTTAGGGAGTCCTGTTTAACAAAGCCAACTGTAAAACTACGCAGCAAGGCCGCGGACAAGGAAACATAATCTCTGGGGGCTGCCGGCAGAAGGCACCCAAACATCAATCTGAAGATTTTCTAACAACCATCAAAGGAGTAACAAGAAGCTTTTTCTAGACATTTCCAGTTTTGAAACCGCGTTCATTTAACTAGATTTATAAATTCCTGTTTAGACATGATGACTCTAGCATACGCAGAAAATGAATCACATCATCAACAATTTGAACTAGATAAAGACAACAAACAGGTTGTGATCTGCTAGCATCTAGAGTCAAACTCAAAGTTCTAAAGACCTGGCCAAGTATAGATTAAAAAATAAAATTACCCGGTATAAAGTAAAATAAAATCATAGAATACATTTCAACATAAAAGTAAGAGTAAGATATGAAGAGCCGTGACCAAACAAAAATCATGACACAGGGCAAAGGAACTCTAGTCTTCAAAAGCAATTATTAATCTTCTTAAAAGAATAAACTTAATTTGCATACCAACCTTGCGTGGACTAATGTTTTGAGGACCACTAAATTATGCGTGAGGTGTCAAAAGTGTTTGTGGTTCATCCACTCCAGTAGACTCAAGTGGGAAGGAACTTTGAGTACATATTCAGACTGGTTCCATCGAATCTTAACGTCTACAAATCGAATTAACCCCGTCAGCAGTAGAAAAGTTACAGGTCAAAATGTAATCTCAAATTTACATGTCTGTCCACATACTTTAGGGATGAACATCGTGACCCCATGCTTCGCCAACTGAATAAGAATGTATTAACCATACATCAAGTCAACAGAAGACTAAATAACAATAAGTTGAAGACCCAGCAGCACACCTGTATTCCTTTTTTTTGGAGCTCCTTGAAAACATTGTTCAAGGATGGAAGGGTTCAAAGTCAGGAGCCTCAGGATCAACTTGTGTTGCTTCCTTGTTTTTGGTTTCTCTGGTCAGTTCAACTGAAGTCAAACGTTAAGTATTTTGGGGACCAGGCTCACTAAAAATTCAGGGACATAAGTTCTTTCTTTGTTTACCGTCGCTTTGGCATCAGCTTAAGCAGAAAACGAAATTTTTTGAAACTTATGGGCAGAATGGTTTCGTCTCTTACAAAAATTAAGTCAGAGGTATATGCACTGATGCCCTCTATCTAAATGATTAAAATGTACTTAATCATCATTTAGAAAGGTTAAGTCTATTAACCCATATAGTCATCATTTATAACTGGCAGATATTGAAATCTCCATAAATGAAGTGTATACAATAAAGAAACACAAATTTAAGTGTTTAATTGGAAAAAATATTGAATTTAGAACAGGACTGCATGACTTAACAAAATATTAAGATTTAAGAATGTTATATGCAATATTGTCTAGACCAAAATTTGAGGTTCACTCCTTGTCTAGCTTCATAGAGATCTAAAAATCATCAACTAAATAAACAATATTGTTGAAAGCACTTTAAAATAAAACCAAATATATGTCAACAAAAGTGTAACCTTCATCCAACAGGAATTAACTCCATACCCAGTCAAATTCAAATTTGCATATATCATAAAAATGGAACAAGTTTAACATATCCAAAATTACAATGTAGAACAATTTTCCACAGCTATTTGGCATATCCAACAGCATGTGGAATGATGGGATAAAGAATTTAGTTTCTCATCAAAATTAAGGTTTAATAAAAAAAACAAGAAAACTGTAAATCCCATTAATGAAGAAAAAAAATACTTGTCTCAGGAATTGGATATTTAAGGTCTCCATTATTTTCAGAAAGGTTTGTAAACTTACCAGCATCCTTAATGATTATGGATCTATCACTTGGCCCGATAACAAACCGAATTTGAGTTCTAATCACACAGTTCAAAAATAAAATCACTTTGCTTTGCAAACAATTTGGAGTTCAATCACCTAGTGACAACAAAATTCAAAATCCATCAACATTTTTCAATCCAGGGATGGATTTAATTTTCAAAAACATTAATCAAAATGAAAGCCATTTAGATGAATCCACTAGTTTGATTATCACATTGCACTCACAAATTATGTATTTTCAATCCAAATTCAAGAAACATCATGAATCAACATAAAAAGGGCCAGGTCTTTACTTCAGCAAGAGACTTATAGTCCCTTAATTGCTGAGATAATGCTTAACATTCTTTTCTCAAGATTCATAAAGGCATGTCTTTGAAAATGAGATAATCTCAAAGAAAACAGAATTGCATATAATTCAAACAACTAAGCAAGAAGAAAAACATTCAAAACAATCTATTAAACATTCAAAACAAAATCTTGCTGAGTCATTAGTGATAAGAAAACTAGAAAGGAACTTGGAAAAATAAACTCAGATTCTGACATCAGCCAATTAGTACCATGTTCATCTCACTTGAAATATTTCACATTCTTCATAGCCATAAATCATTGCCAAAATCTCAAAAAGTCTAAAAACAGCTTCCAGACTGAGAGAAGGAATTCTGAGATCACAGCATGAGTCATATCGCAATAAAGAACGCCGCTAAGAAACTAGAATTTAAGCTAATAGGTCTTATGAGTCCCTTCTGCAATATACTAAAAACAGAGAACACCAACCATTAGCTCTCCGCCTGATAACACAGTTTTCATTCTTCAGTTAAAATCACATTTCCGTTCACTGGTTTCTCATTATCAAGCAAGAGGCCATGAGATTCGCCAAATCAAAAAACCCAAGCCGGTACATTTAAAAATAGCACCAAAGAGTTTTACCTCATTAAGCAAGCAAAAGCCATGTTGGCTGTCATGAAAAATCAGCCTCCATTACATATAGGGCATGGGGTTCTGGTCTGAAGGGGTTCACAGTCTGAAGGAAGAAGGGGAAGAGAGAGAGAGACCTGACCATATCCCTTCAAGCAATCGTCACTGAACTGTGAGCATTGTGAATCACGATCTGAAACTCCCTTTATAGCTTCCACCCTTTGGAGAACGTACTTACGTGGCACTTCACCATTGCCCAGACATATATTCTGAAAAGTTCATACCCGAAGGGTCACGCTTCTATCGCCGATATGCGCGGCTGAGATTTCGCCACGTACATGGATAGATAGCCAGTTGGACCTCCCTGTTAATATCATGTGTTCGTTCATTAACGTGGGACCCGTTGAAGAAAGGTTCACTACAGCCTTATTTGCTTTGGGAAGGTACGCCAATTATTATTATTAATATTTTGAAAAGAAATTTTCAATTATTGTTAATAAAATATGATTGTTCTGAAAAAAGAATTTAACAAATCTTCAAATTTATTATTAACTCTATTAATTCATTCATATTTTTTATTTTGTAATTTCCACTTTTATTCCTTAATTCAAATTAATTAATAAACATCAATAAAAACACCTCCATGTTATATATCTACTTCTCTTAAAATGTTGAGCTTAAAAAGTAATCTAAAAATTAAGAATAAATATAACATTACAAAAAAGTATTTTTTGAAATCTTCTAAAAAAGGTTAAAGAAACTACGTGGCGATCGAATCGGAGATTATCCAGTTAATGACGTCGATGCCTTTGAATAATGCATTAGTGTCGGATAACTGGTACATCGCTCGTAGCGTAGAAGTGACACTCCGGCACAATAGGGGCTACGCGACCTCTGGCTGCGTCATCAAAACAGTTCACGATGACCTTTGAGAATTATATATGAATAAAAATAGGTAAAGGTGGCCCAGGCGGGCGTCTGTTGATACTCGTCAAAATATCGCACGAATATATTACGTGGTTAAGAGTTTTTATATTCTTCTTGGTGGCATATGTTGAATTTTACAGGTTAATGTCACATTAGTGCCACAAGAATTATTACCAAAGCTTCCAATGACTTTTGGCTCTAGCTGACCTCTAGTGGCGTGATCACTCTACTATATAATCGCTTATCTGCGCTAAATGATGATCACCGACCTGAGATTGACAGCGATCAGTGAAAGATTCTTTACATGGGTTACTTCCTACCCTAAGTGCACATGTCGTAGCAAACTGATAATCTATCGAAACAATTACGTGAGCTAACAGGATCTCACATATATTGGGATCAGTGTGGGGGTCTCGTAAAAGTAGAATGCGAATAAAATATCAGGTTTTAGCGGCTTTTGTTCTCAAAAGGCTCCCACTTTCTGGGAATTTCTGAGGTAAATACGTTGGAATTTGCATACGAAGTGAGTCGCTGGATATTTTTCCTGGCAAGTCATGGTCCTCATCAGAGTGATATGTTGGACAGCTACCGAAAGCGGTCTTGGAAAATGTTTAAGCGAAATTCACTTTTTTAAACGTTTTTTAACTAACTGATTTAAGTATGGTATGACAACTCAATATTACAAAGTCTGTACAGATGCATTATGGAATGTGATGCCAATCCCCAAAAGCTATTCATGCTAATATATTCACCAAGCATATATATTAACATAATTAATTCAAACAAATCGTCATTATTAAGTTCATCTCATTATGCCAAAGTGCCAACTCATTGAGCGGTCAGCAAACCACAAGTAATTCCATTTTAGATACAGCTTACAATGCATTCCGCCTTAAGAAAATCTAGTCACTATTTAAATGTAGCAGTGAAACGCCCGGGTTGGCGTTCGCGGCCATGAGTGAGATTTTAATGGCAACTCTAATACGCGGTGCTATAATGAAATTGTATATATTAGGGTATAGTGAGACGATTGAGTATTTGCAGGGTATATGAATATTGATTAAATGATTGAAGCTGAAATGAGAAATTTATTGGTCGGGAAATAAACCCAGTGAAAAAAGAAAAAAAAAAAAATATGGAAATTGTAAAAATGGGAATATAGGGTCGATTGTAAATAAGTTTATATGTCTATAGAAGTGGAAATTAGGATAAATAAATGGTAGGAGGAAGTAAATGAAGGACTTACAAATGGGGACAATGGGAGAATTGGGGGACTGAATATATTAAGGACAGGAATAAGATCAGAGCGTGGCGTGTGGCATGTAGGAAGGAGGAAGTTTCTTCCTTTTAAAAATCGGTGATTAATGGTGATCAGAGAAGAAAGGAAAAGCTTGAGAGAAAGATAAAAGATTTTAGAGTGGAGAAACCACTCCTTCTACAGATTTCCGTGTGATCGGACATTTGCGATTTTCGAAGCCGAGAAAGAGAGGAAAGAGATCCTTCCTGTGACAAAAGTTTGCAAGTAGAGGCAGAGGATAGGGGGTTTCGACAAACTCAAGAGGTAGGTCTTCTCCTATTTTGATTATTTTAACACTGAGGTTGTGTGAGGTGGTTATCTTTGTAACACACCCAGAAATATACCATGATGGATTTTAGGCATGTTTAGGGTATTTTGTAGGCATAAATTGAATTTTTAGTAATTTAAAGTAAAAACATGGAAATTGAGAAACAGGAAATTTTATAAGGCATGGGGGCAAAGTATAAATTGTCAAAAAGGGGCATAAAGATTATGAGTTGATAAGATTAGAGACGAGGAATTAAAACAATATAAATATTAATGCAAAATAATGGAATGAGAAGGAGAGACAAAAAGGTAAATAGAAATAAAGTTAGAATTTATATAAAAGGAGAGAGACAAAAATAACTCATTTTTTGTCTCCCGACAAAAGAAGGAAGCTCCCTACGGGTTGGAAGGAAGAGGAAAGAAGAAAGGAAGAGGAAGAAGAAGTAGAGGAAGAAAGAGGGAGGAACCAAAGGTATAGTTTCTATGATTTTTGGTATGGATTTTATGGAAAGCAAGGATCTTATGGTTTTTGTATATGGATTTCTGGGGATTTTTATGAGTTTAAACCTAGGGTTTAGTTAGAAATTGATCCTAACTCTAGGTTTTGAATGAAGTGAGGATTGAAAAACTCTAGCTTTTGTTAATATAAGCATGGAATCCCATAATTCTATGTTTTTTGTATAAAGAATGGTGGATTTTAATTATGGGTTTTTGGACTTTTTACCTAGGTTTTGGGTATGTGAGTTCAAGCCACCATTACAAGATGAATATAGATGATTTTTTGATGTGTATATAGAGTATTGAGTTGAGTTGAGTAGCAACATATGGAAAATGGGAGAGAAAAACCACCTTTGGTCGATTTTGGAAAGGGTGGTACAGGTACCAAACGAGGGTGATCAGAACACTGGTCTGTCAAAGTGAATCTTGGAGTACCGATGCTCTATTTTGGACCAGTGTTAGTATTTTTGGTCGCTAAGCATATTACTTATCTATTTGAGTGATTAAAGTGGTTGATTAAATTAGACATCAAAGAAGATAAACACTTACAGAAATGGGGTACCTTGGTCGACTATATGTGGCCTAAAAAAGAATTCACTCAAAGATGGGGTATGTTCGAAACAAATTACCTTCAGTTTTGATCGTAAGTAGTCGGATTTGTTTGAACGTAACTCAAGTTTCGGATGCTCGATTTGGGTGATTCCGGTTGGAGATGAACCCTTAAACGCCTTAACCCCAGTGAATACAAAGAACTGGGGTCGAATTTATGAAGTTAAGCCTCTGAAAAATGAGTAATGGCTGTCCCTAGTGCTAATATGTCGGTAAACGGACTAGTTTGACATAAAAATGTCATAACTTGAGTTTGGATGATTCAATTGGAATGATTCCAATTTATAAGTAAAGTAGAGTTATAAAGGAACAAGAATACATGAATGAGGTGTGAATACATAGGTGTCATGCAGGTATAAATTATCTGATGCCATATGGAATAGGCATGAAACATAGGAATATAATAATACATGAACTGACAGAGGGCGGAAACATGAACGCTGAACATGAAAAGCAATATGTCATGAATACGAGGTGTGTGATAAAGATGGGTTGCATGGGTTCGAAAGACGTATAACAGTGTGAGCCTACCTAGGATCAGAAGAATGGAATGAGTGGACCGTTCTAATGGGTGCTTGGAAGCGCCTCTCACTACAGTGCTCTGGCATACATTGCGTGGCATCGCGCGCGTTACGATCGGTCTTGGCGGCTGCTACGTAGTCTTCTGGCCCGGCACATTACGTGGGCGAGCCGCGCATTCGTTGATAACGGCCTCGCCACCTCTACCGATTCTTGGTGTCTTATGTCCATCTCATTCATGGTTCTAGGTTTGATAGCGACTAAAGATATGTATATAAAAAAAAGTACCATGAATAAGACCACGGTATGCCAACGCCTTATACGTAAATGCTTTGTGTACCCTTGTTTCCGCCATGTTTGTTGTATAACAAACTCATGAAACATGTAAAAGGAGGCGAATCGGATACCTTAACATGAATATGTATAAGTGCGGTATATGATTAGTAATCTGAGCCTATATTGGATATGTTACGAATCTATATGAACTTCGATATATGTATTTTGATGTGATTTGTACCTACTACGGGACTAATCAATAAGGTATCTGCATAAGTACGATCGACCTTGTATGTATTAAGACTACGAATAAAGAATAGAGTAAAGAAATGAATATGGTAAATATCAGAATGGCTGCCTAAAGGTACCTACGTATGCGATACGTAGTACCTCTGAATGCTCGTACAAGTAAAATGTTACAATAGTACCTACGGGTTATACGTATCAGAAATACAGTATATGCTACGTAATATAAGTATAAGATCAGAAATGCAAAGGAACTAAGGTACAAGTAATACAAGTATAAGATCAAAATACACGAGATAAGCTCTATAAAACAAGTATATAAGTTCCATTAAGACAAGTATAAGTTAAAGTAATACAGAGCATAAGATCCGAGAAATACCCAAGAATAAGCTCTGTAATACAAATTATAAGATTAAATGAACAAAGTATGTTACTCAAGTAATACAAGAATAAGATGCGAAATACAGAATAAGTATCAGAGTTACGTAATTTCTGGTACCCGTATGTAGTATAAGTTCAGTAGTACCCTACGGGTGCTTTTAATTTAATATAAGTTTGATATAAGCACAAGTATATGTCTTTTAGGACGTCTACGACGATAGTATTCTGAATCTTCAGGTATGAGAATAAGTTACGCAAGATGATGCGTTATACGTTAAAGTGGCTTATCTGCGCGTAGTACCCTCTCTCTCACAGTTTTCTCAGAACAAGTGTAAAACTCGAGTAGTATAAGTATAGGCTATGGTATAAGTATAAAGCTATGGTGTTACCAAAGGGTACCTCTGTATAAGCATAAGCTGCAGTAGCTCTCTACGGAGATGCGAACAAGTATACGAGGAGATATAGTATGAGTGTGTGGATAAGTACCTCCGTCCCCAGAATGTATGTATAAGTTCGATTGCAGATATCTACAGAGAGATACGAGATAAGCATGTGTCCCTACGGGATAAGTCTAAGTATATGAACATAAGCTCGAATTTTCCGCATCTGAGGAGATGAACAAGGTTTTACAAGGATAAGTATGTCTGTAAATTTGTTTTATGAATTCATGAAGATTAGGGATTTATTCTTTGTTATGTGTTTATTATGATTCGATTATAAATGCATGTGTACCCGGTATAAGTTATAAGATATGTTTCCACTAAGGCGTAAAGGCAGCGTGGGTTCAATCAGCTATGAAGTCTGACGAGGGACATGTCTACTTGATCTTCCGCGCTCTGGTGGGCGACACACTAGGGAAGGGTTCATCACAGTAGGTTCTGCGCTCTGAATATGTAAAAATGTAAATGTACAGTTTTGTATATGCATATGTAAATGGGACTCAGGACTGTATGTATTGATATTGTAAACACCACTACGGTGGTAGTTTTATTTTGTATATGATATTTGGATTCAGTTATACGACTTGGGCCCACCAATGTCTAGAAAAACAGTAAAGAGTCCCAAAGATATAGTCTCGCCTCGAAACCGGTTCTGATCCGCCTAATCTGGGCCGGGACTGAACGGTGTGACAATTCACTCTAAGGGGAATGTTCGTTGTATTTTAACCATGGGAAGTCGCCACATTGTAGTACATTAAATTTCGACCTTAGAACCGATTGGGTAAGAAATAAAGGGAAATCAGAATAGTCCTTTCCGGTAATCAGAAGAACATCAATGAACTTGATGTTAGCTTTGAATTTATCAATCTCGCATATCTCGTAGCCTAAGTTATGGCCCTTTAATTAGATAATGCAATGACCAATACAAATTATCCACAGGACCTCGGTTGCTACACTCTACGTTGACCACCCCTACAGTCGTCAGTCACTTCTGGCCAAGTCAGTCACCGGCTAGGTTTGACTATATGTGACATCCAACTTTGGAAGGTCATAACTTCTTCGTCCGACCTCCGTTTTTGGTGTTCTTAGACTCTATGGAAAGCCCATTGAGTCAAGAATCCATTCATATGCCGTTAGAGGACAATAGATGAGCTCGCATGTGCCATCCGAGCTCTGACAGGTCAGGACACCCCACCCGCCCCAGTCAACTCACCGGGTGTGACTACATGTGACCTCCAACTGAAGGTCATAACTTCTTCGTCCGACCTTCTTAGCCGCATCGACTCTATGGAAAGCCCATTGAGTCAAGAATCCATCCATATGCCCCGTAGCTGACAATAGTGAGCTCGCATGTGTCACCGAGCTCTACAGTCAGACACCTCGCCCGCCCAGTCGCCCTACCGGGTGTGACTCACGTGTGACTCCAACTTCTAAGGTCATAACTTCTTCGTCCGAACTCCGTTTCAAGTGTTCTTGGACTCTATGGAAAGCCCATTGAGTCAAGAATATATATATATATATATATATATATCTTGTTGAAATTGGAACTCAAATTAAACTCCAAAAAATCAATCTTAACCAAAACCACTAGCACGCACGAATAATATTGTTCTTTAATGGTTTTGGAATAAATGACGATGAGGAAAAGCCAACCGAGATTGAGGATTCCGGAGGATTGGAATCAAAGTAAAGCTGGGTTTGTTCTACCGACTTCTATTCCTCGTTTCAAGTTTTTGCATGTTTGTTCTATTTTTCTAATTCTCGTTTCAATATTTGAAAGGCTTGTTCTAAATGCATAAGAAAAGCATATTGAATTGTTTTTAAATGATTTGAAGAAATTGATTGAAAAATGTTTGCATATGAAAATTGCATGACTATTGAAAGTGAACTATTTATATGTAAAACGTACATATTGTAATCAGATTTCATATATTGATTCAACGCCTTAATAGAATGTTAACCGCTTAGCCAGATAATGATAGACGTAGATAATTAATAAGGGGTCAAAATAGCAAGATCGCGAACTATCAGATTGATGTGTCAACTGACCTACAGCTCACGGAACTGAGATCTAAGAAGGTTCACTAATTCGACTTAATAACCACGCCAGCCTAATGGACCGCATCGCTAAGAGTAAAAATCGTTATGATCGGGGCTCACAGCCTCAAATGGACCGTGCCAAGTGACTTCGACATCCCGTATATCGAAGATATAGGCCAAATTCGTTATGGCATAATCAATTGATTAAGAAACTGAATTGAATCGCAGAATCAATCGATTTTGTGAGTATATTTGAATCGATTTGAGATTGCGAAATATCAATACGAAGCGTATTTTTCGTGGATGATCGGTTTAACTATAACTGATTGTATATATAACAAATATATGTATTGTATTTACATTGACCATCCATAAAGGTTTGAAAGTTTTGAATTGTTAAATTGCATGATTTGTTTTAAACTGAAACCGAAGAATGGATTTGTATAGAACCACTAAGCATGAAAATGCTTAGCGTATTGTTTCACTAACGCTACAGTACCGAGTGATAGATAAAAATTCAAAGCGGACTCCAAGATCGAGGAGCGCCGAGTCAAGAAGGAAATTTCGAGTTTGTCTGACATGTGCATTCATTCCATGTTTTCTTTGATATCGACATTTTGTAAAACACTAACTCGAACATCTATTTCAGAATCATTTTGAAAAGGCTTCACCGTTTCATTATAAATGTGATTTTGTTAAATGTAAATGCGATGGGCCAGCCTACTTTGAAATCGTCTCCGCAAAGATAAGGATTTTGAGTGATTGAGGATAATGTGGTATCCCTGACGTGCTCGATCCGCCCAAACTGACGGTCTGAAAGGGTCCCACAGCTTTAGTATAGCAGCACAGCATAATACGTACATTTGTATAAATAGTTCACTTTCTCAATAGTCATGCACTTTCATATGCAAACATTTTACAATCAATTTCTTCAAATCATTTAAAACAATTTAATATGTTTTTCTTATGCATTTAACAAGCTTTTCAAATATCAAACGAGAATAGGAAAAAATAGAACAAAACATGCAAAACTTGAAACGAGGAATAGAAGCCCAGAGAACAAACCCAAAAGCTTTGCACTTTGGATTCCAATCCTAATCTCAATCTCGCTTTGCTTTTTCCGTCACCCCTATTCCAAAAACCATTAAAGAACAATATATTATTCGTATGCGTTGCTGGTTTTGGTTAGGATTGATTTTTTGGAGTTTAATTTGAGTTCCAATTTCAACAATATATATATATATATGGATTCTTGACTCAATGAGATTTTATAGAGTCCAAGAACATTCGAAACTGAAAGTACGACAAAAGAAGCTATGACCTTCCGAAATTGAGGTCACACGTAGTCACACCTGCACCCGAGCCGACATCCCGAACTCGGGCCGAGGTGTCCCGACTGCCCGAGCTCGCCTGACCTATATGAGCTCACCTATTGTCCCCTTACAAAATATGAACAATGGATTCGACCTAATGGGCTTTCCATATCCAAGAACAGCCTAAACGGCGTCGGACGCAAGGTTACGACCTTCCGCTTTGGAGGTCACACGTAGTCACACCCAGCCGAGCTGACCTGAACTGGCCGAGGTGTCCTGACCTGTCCGAGCTCAGCTGACCTGTCTGAGCTCACCTATTGTCCTTACATGCATAAGGAATGGATTCTTGACTCACGGGCTTCCATAGAGTCCAAGAACACCCGCAAAACGGAGGGCCCGACGTAAGAAGTTATGACCTTCCGGTCGAGGTCACACGTAGTCAAACCCACCGAAGCTAACTGACGGCCGAAATGACCGAATTTAGCCGAAATTCGACCGACCGACCGAGACCGCTGAGTGGTCACCTACGGCGACACGGGCTGAGCGCGACCGGCTGAGGTGCACTGGCCGAGGTGCATTGGCCGAGGTGCACCGGACGAGCCGCACCGGGCCGAGCCGCACCATCTAAGGCAAAAATGGCCATAACTTGCGCTACGTACGCCCGACCGAGAAATTCAAAGCTCAACATCAAGTTCATCGATGCGGCTACACCTACCACGACTCACTACCAAATTCCCTTTATTTCTTACCCAAAAATCAGTTCTAAGGTCCAGCTAATGTGCACTACCACAACGCAGCCTTCCCAATAGCTTAAAAATACAATCAAACATTTCCTTGTGGCAAAGATAACCACCACACAACCCTTAGCAGAAAAATAACCAAAAGAGGCGAAGACCTACCTCTTGGAGTTTGTCGAAACTCCCGATCCCGATCTCTACTTGCGTACTTCAATAATGGCAACGACTTTCCTCCTTGCTTTGTCTAAATCACGGCCCGATCACGGAATCTGGTGGCAGGCTGAGAGCTTCTCACTCTAAAAAATCTCTATCTTTTCTCTCCTCGTTTTCCTTTTCTTCTAGATGACCCTTAATCGCATTTCAAAATGATAAACTTCCTCCCTTTCCTACATTGTCACATGTCATTTCCGATTTTTTCTTCTTTTTCTTTATTTTTATATTTAGGTCCTCCATTTCTATATTATTCCTCATTTAAGTCTCCTATTATTTTCCCTTACTCATTTATTTCTCCTAATTTCACTTAGACATATAAACTTATTTACACTCGAATTTAGGCCCCATTTTACAATTTCCATATTTTTCTTTTCACTCGGGGTTTATTTCCTGATTCAATAAATTTCATTTTAGCCTTATAATCATTTAATCAATATTCATATAACAATTCCTTAAAAATACTGTCGCTACTATACCAGAATATATAATACCTTGTTATAAAAATTATAGGGTATTTTTGTGGAGTTACATTTTCTCTCCACTGTGTTCAAAGCGTTTTGCATCAAATTTACAAATTTATATCACGCCTCGTAATATCCCTAACCATAAACATAACCTAACCAAAAAGACATCACAAAGAGAAAAGATTCTCACTCTTGAGTCATTTGATTCACCAAATCTGTCCACACGTAGCCCCTCGCCGTAGATCGACTTTGCTTTTCGTCCGCTGAGAACCGACGGTCCAAACGATCGTAATTATGTGAGAGAAGGAGCCACGACGTTTTGTCTCAAAATGGAAGAAGACACTATTACTATTTCTGTCTCATTCTATTAACATTTCTATACCCCCTATCTTCGTCTTATTTTTTCGATTTTTGACACTTTAAGACACCCAGCCATCCATTTCATCATCTCTCTAATTGCTACGCAGAACACGCGTCACATGCGCCACGTGAAGAGGTGACTTTCACATCACACGCCTTTCACAAAGCCGTTTACCTGCACTGACAACGGTGTCTTCGAAAAACGGAAATTCCAACTCCATCTCTAATTCGACGAATTCGACGCGCAGAGCCTGGGGGATTCGCAAAGACGATTCCAACTGCGAGTTCAAGCCACATCCGGGACATTCAAAATTTCTGATTTTCAACTGGAATCGTCGCTTTACCCTTTTCGTAAAATTAATTTTCTGCCAAACTCACCTCCATCGAACTCAAACTTGAGATCCTCTTTATCTTCATCACTCTATTTAGACATGTAAAAATAAAATTTGCCGTATGATCACACCATTTTGAATCGAATGTACTTCTTTTGTAGTCTTTCTTTTATCATTTAATTCTTACATTTATTTACATTATAGTAATATCTTCTAATTGAGACTCGAATCTAGTTTATTTCTTATGTCTTATCAAATCCTTAACTATTAAGCTTCATTTTTTATATTTCCTTAAAATATGTTAACTTATCTTTAAACTATATATATATATATATATATATATATATATATATATATATATATATATATATATATTGAATAGTGCATAAAGACGGTAGAGAAATATCATCGAATATGAGATGACAAATATCTCGTTCTTAATCATAAGAGTAAGATGTAATTTTATTATACGACGCATTTCGATTCGACAAGAATTAATAATAACGATACGAGATTTGAAAGACATATTAATAAGTGACCCGTTGATAAGTAGTACTGCGACCATGGCTGGATATTTTATATTCAGACGCTAATATACGGACGTTGGCCAACGCTCACAACCGAAAACCGATTACCTAATAATAAATGTATCAATATTCGTTAACCTAAACCCAACTAATTTATTATTCGTGTTAGACAGATTAACACGAATATGATCAATTTAATTTAATTATATAAAATAATAAGAATTATAATTAATCATTCATATATATTTAACTCAAATAACCTATTAAATTTAACATATTTAATAATTTTATTATTTAAATTAATAGGAATTATAATTACTAATTCATATTTAATATAAATAACTTATTAAATAGATTAATTAATTAATATAATAATTAAATAAATAAATTTGAATCAAATTCATATTATAAATTAATATAAATATGATCTATTTATAAAACATATTAAACGAATCAATACAAATATAATTTAAATACAACCATATTTAACTCAAACTCATAAAAAAAAACAGGTTGAATTTATGTCATATTAACGTGTGGTATCAAATTTTATAGGCCCCACTCCTGAGGACACCTAAAACAAAGATAGTAGAGAAACAGAACGGATAGAAGGGAAGCATGGTTGAGCAAAAGAATGTGGCAGTGGTAGGGCTTCTGACTCCAACGGCATAACGACATATTTCCTGCCAGACAGGTGTGATCATTTTCTGACAGCAACTCTGATTTTTTGGTCTCTACACTCCCCCCCAAATATCAAACCCATTATTACATCACACCTGGTCACCGAAGTCATCCACGCTCCAGCCCCCACCCCAGTCACAAATAGTAGTACGGGAATTCAGATATCTGGGGATAAAACAGAGGGATTTTGAAGCAAATTTACTGTATTAAGATAAAGTTTCTCAAACTAGGTATCTTTTTCTGAAACAATCCCAAAATTCAGTTCATCTTCCGATTAATTTCCATGGCATATCTGAAAAAAAAAATTTAGAAGTTCTGAAACTAACACTTACAAGCCAAAAATCTACTCGCGCATCTATATCTATACAAGCAGTAAATGCAACAAAACTTCTAAAGGCAATATCTCATTATACAAGCAGTAACGCCTAATGCAGTTACACAAAATTTGCAGATCCTCTTCCCACTTTATGTCCAACGATTCAAGAAATCTTCCAAAAAGTATGGAGTATTATATAATTGATGGATGCATAGTTTACACAGCGAAACGAAAGATTACAAATTGCAAAGGGCTGGAATACTGACCACTTAAACAATAAGAAGATGTACAACAGCTTCGGATAGCAATCCTCATTATATTAAACACAAGGGCCAAAAGACTTCCACTACATGTTAAAAGTGGTAGGAGATTGACAAAGCTCTCGCTCTATTGAATCTAGTAGAGATGTTCCTCTCCATTTTTTTCTCTTCTTTTTCTTTTCTTCCCTTTTTCTGGTTTTGAATTTTTGCATCACAAGGTAGAAAGAAGAGAGAACAGCAGGGTGGCATGTGTTAAAGACAAACCCCAACACCTCCTTTGATGATTTTTTATTTGTTTTATTTTTATAAATCATCCTTTGATGAAATATACACACACACCGGTAAGGGTATGTTGGTGCCAATGAGAGATACTTCAAATGCGTGGAGATACTGACTAAAACGGAACTCCATACCCCCACCGAGGTTTCGTTTCACATTGAAAGTGAATGATGTATACAGTAGCTATCATCCTGATCCTATTTGCAGCGGCTGAATAGCTTCTTCTTGCTTGCCTCTAACAAAGATTGTAAGTTCTGCAGGTGCAACAACCATCTTCAACCATTCTTGCAGCTCCTCACCTTCCACTTTCTCATTTTCTGAATCAAAAGTATAGTTAGATACTCAAGCCGTGCAGGATTAAACAACCCTCATTTTTATACTCATAATAAAGATGATACTCGAATCCAAAAGCCTTGGCCTACTGGAAGAGGAATGAAATCACTTCATTTGAACCAAGCCTTCCAAGGCCTGTTAGCTCGAGGGTTTGGTTAAATATAAGTTTTGATGACAACGAGATAAAGGCTAAGATTTAACATTTAACATTTAACATTAAATACCATAACCAAGAAGATCAACTTGGATCAATCAAGAAGAATCAGTGGAACTTAATGATTGAAACGGTTTTTTCAAGATTATATATATATATATATATATATAGAGAGAGAGAGAGAGAGAGAGAGAGAGAGAGAGAGAGAGAGAGAGAGAGAGAGACTTCTATTAGGACTAGGTCAAGGTGCTGATCAGCCTCACTTTGACCTATACAATTTGAACCTGTTGATTAAAAAAAGAATCACACTTTATGATGGCTTTTAGAAGGATTTGGAAGAACTCAACATTTTTATGAAAAGATGAGGTGGATTCATGCAAGATTAAAAACTCATGCTTGACAAACTTTTTCATAATCTAGAAGTATTTTTCAATTTTATGCCTTCAAGTTAAACCAAACGCTCCCATTGCAATTTTTCAGCTGTGCACCTTTTGTATTTTCGATATGATGGTTGAACAAGTGATCAACTAGGCAATCAAAAAGTTCATTAGACTAAGGGTCAACTGATGCACTAAGGTTGATGCTTGAGTAGCATATATTTTGTAGTGTCTATAATGACTAAATAACAAAGCAAGTGGAGTCAACCAATTGAGAAATGTGTCTCCCATTGGCACCTACAATGAAATTAATACACAACAAAAATATGGCTAACAACTATATTATGTAAAAATCTTATATAAAAGCCTTTATAGCTCCTTTATGAATGGGCTACCACTTACAAATCATCACATTGATCAAATCTTAACTCTTTAGTACACTGCAAAGTATTATTTTAAACTCAGAACCACGTTATTTGCACCTAGAAAAGCTATCTTTTTTATTGTACTCATTACTTGTTAAGCTAATTCTTATGTTCTGATTCCAAACTCATTTTACTCAATTACATTCCAAGGTAGCCCAGTTGGTCAAGGTGAATGTCGGGAAGTGTGGTCCTAGTAAGAGGCACATGGTCCCAAGTTTGAATCTTGTCACTAATGATATCTTTGAATTTATGCACAGCTGGTTGTTTTGGAGCAATGAACACCTCGAGGTTTAGATCCCCCACAGCGTTTAGTCATGCAAGGTTACTTAGTTATAAAAATTATAAAAAAAAACCAAAATATTTGACATTTTGGCTTTCTCTTAATGCTATTTGTGAATTTTTTTTTTCTATTAAGAAAAACTAGATATTATAATCTAAGAAAATTATATTTTTAATGATCCAATCGAAACTCTTATAATCCATTTCATGCTAATTAAATAAAAACATTTATATTTTTAAATTTTTATTTAAAAATTTATTGTTTCGAAGTTTAGAGAAAAATTAAAAGATTGATTTTTTTTAGAATAAACATACGACTAAATATTTAATCCTATTAAGCACTATTCAGAGCAAAAGTTCTATTCAGCATTAAGTAAAAAAAAACAAACGAACCTAACTCAATTTTGACCCATTTCCAGGCAGGTTGGAAGATTAAAGCTCTCTTTCCCATGCAACTTTACTAGTAATTTGTCTGCCTATCCAATTAAATAGTCCTATATAAGTACTTGAAAGAATTGTAGTATCATATAGATGCACTGAAACATAATTTAGAAAAATAAGGAAGTAGTAATGTTGTACCTTCTAAATGAGCTCCAAGCCCCTCCAAAACAGTAGGGTTAGCACGCACAACAGAGAGTGCTACATCAAGTGCAGATTGCAGCAGTGCTTTCACCTCTCCTTGAACAAGATCAACAAGATGCCCCTGTTGTGTCAAATCCAGGATCAAACTCAGCCAGCAAATGGTAGAAAGAAGAAAAAATGCCCACTAGAAAAAAGAAAAACAGGATGACCTGATCCCTTCCCCAAGGCATAGACCCCCATGAGTCATCCATCCCACCCCCAGAGAGTGTTGCTAAGGACACGGGGCCTATGTTCTGATTAAGACCATATTCAGCTACTGCTTTATATGCCATGTCAGTTGCTCGCCGGATATCATCAAGTGCACCTGTCGATATACGGCCAGAATATACAACTTCTTCTGCAGCACGTCCTCCAAGAAGAGTAACCAAGCGCCCACGTAACTCATCAATGAACAGCAAATATCTATCTTCATTGGTGGGAGGAGTATATGTAAAACCCAATGCCCCTCCTGATCTTGGCAATATGCTCAACTTCTGTGAACACAAAAATACGGATGGTATTGGACCATCTAGTGTTCTGAAGAAGCTTTAAAATAGCAAAGCATGTATGCATGTGACAGACTCGTATTCAGGCATAATACTCCTAATTTTTTATCCTGCACAGTAGTGGTTGAAGCCCCCATTCACTGGTTCCAAATATTTATCGTGATAAAATACAAAGTATTTATCACATAAAATAGCTAACATCATAACTTCTGTAAGCCATTAAAACATATGGAACTCAACATACATAGTACAGAAATTCACTTTTCATTTAACTCTTCTTTTTCTTTAATATAATTATCACCTAGAAAGTCGAGAAACAACAGGGTATCAATGAAAAATCAACCACACCCAATGGAAAATAGGAGTATCTAACAAGGATCCATACCCACACCCAGGTCATGTTATGTCAATACAGATACATTATATGATATTGAAGGATCCGGGTGGAATCTTTTGGGCCTACCACCTTTTGCACATCTTGCATAAGAATTGGTATCCATCTGTGTCTTCGGATTCTCCAGGAGGTTTACAATTTGGAAACCCTTGAAGCAGTAAAAGAAATGTTTATTGTAAATAAGGTCCTAATCTCACTTTCAACGCGTGGCTGTCCAGGAAGAAGATTAGCAACAGCAGTTCCCACAACCGCATGACCAGCTTCATGTCGTGCAACAACAGCCTTCTCACTTCCCTGCAACTTGGTAGTCTTCTTTTCTATGCCCTGTAAACAGTTGAGATATGTGGTCAGTCGAACAAAAATTAAAGATGTAATAACTCAATTAAGAAAACTCCGCCATGACTTAAAACCTCGTACGCAGAGCAAAATCAGAGTAAAAATAAAACAATAATGCACTAGTAGTAAAATGAAAACAACTACAACCGTTTTCATAACCACAAACTGACAAGGGAAAAGGCATTTTAGGTCACAAGAACACCTACAACTCCAAATCTCAGACGCTCAAATAAGAAACCCCTGCTAAACACATGGATAAAGGCAAGTGCAGGAGAACCATGAAAACTGACATGGGAACATTGGTTGAGCATTCTTACAAAAATTGGTGTGGATTTTCAGTACAAATCAAGACCATTCTATGTCAAGCACAGGATTCAGTGAGCAACCTCTTTATTTCTATTGAAAATTTTATCCATTTCAATATCCAGTTCTCTAAAATGTAAATCAAATGAAGGGTTATATGAGCTTACATCACTCGACCGAAAACCTTCAATTGCATTGCACCAAGACTTTTAGCACCATTACCTCAAATTAGACTGCTAAAAGCCTATAACATAATCAAAAGATTGTGAGGAGGGGGGGAAGGGTGGGGCAGGATAATAGAGATACACAACAAGTGCTTCTACACACAGTCAGGGTTAAAGGGTATTTTCTTCAAAATCAAGCATTTATAACTTGTGATATAATTAGGATTAATAAACTTGAAATGAATTATCGCCAAGAATAAATATATAAAATCCATCAGGACTAATTGATGAGTGAGGAGGAAACAGGGGTGGTTGAGATTAGAGAGTTACAGCTATAGACCGCTCTACTGCTTGGACAAAATCCATTTTCTCCACGACAAGTTTATTTTGTCTTCCAGCTAACAAAGCAGCTTCATTCACCAAATTTGCTAGGTCTGCCCTGTGCAGCATCCCAAATCAACAAGAAGTTTTCAATGTTAGCCAGAAATCAGAAACACATTAGGACACACACGCATATATCATATAAGTGCATATAGGGCAGGCATGATCCTGGAATGAGATCGGAAAAGGAGGCTATTACTCCAGTGAAACTAGTGGTCATAGATGCAATATAACTGAGATCAACATCTTCCTAGAGGAAGTTCTTTCTGGAAACATGAACTTTTAGAATGGCTTCTCTTCCGATCCTATCAGGTGTTTCCACCTAAAAACCGATATGAGAAAAATTATTCCAAAGTGAAATGTAGGATAAAAACTTGCTTCAATGAACCAGAATACAAACCATCACTACACGATCAAATCTCCCAGGCCGGCGAAGTGCAGGATCTAAAACATCTGAGCGATTAGTTGCTCCAAGAACAATAACAGCAGAGCTGCTATCAAATCCATCCATTTCCTGCAGCACAATTTCAATCACATTAAACCAACAAGGAAATGGCTAAAACATTTCAGAAACTGAAAGATGACTTCCTCGGGGAACCTACTGTAAGCAATTGGTTCAAGGTTTGCTCTCGCTCATCATTGCTAACAATGCGAAATCTACCATCACGGCTTTTTGCTACAGCATCTATCTGAAAAGAAGAAAAACATGACTGACAAGGCACCAGGAAGCTCAAAATGCTGAACATGGGTACACAACAAAATTCCAAGGTTCTAACCTCATCGATGAAGATTATTGATGGTGCTTCTTTCTTTGCTCGTGCAAATAGATCTCTCACACGGGAAGCTCCCATGCCAACATACAATTCTACAAACTCACTTGCAGAACAACTTATAAAAGGCACTTCAGCTTCCCCAGCCACAGCCTTTGCTAGGAGAGTCTTGCCTGTCCCAGGAAGACCCACCTGTAACATAGCCAAAAGCCTCAAACCATAACTAAGCTACACACTCAAAATTCATGAATCAAAGAGTAAATTTTTTTTTCTTATCCATAACATCCAAGAGCAAATTATGAAACCACTTGTATCTGTTCTTGGTAGATCATTTGAAGGTCTACCACAACAGTATAGAGGAAGAAACTAGTCCATTTTTTCGATGCAAATTGTCTAAAATGGTTTCTGGCTTATCCTTTAGTAACTCTAGAATGGTTAATAGATTGGATGGAAGTTGCCCAATATATAAACATACTTTCTGGAGCAGGTGTCTCCTTCAAGGGAAAGGTTTTGAATCGTTGATAAATAACTGCTCATTGAAACATGAACAGTGATTACTTTTGTTCTTTCATGTGGTGTTTCATCCCTAATATTTGCTTTAACTCATTACTCACCAGGAGAACACTCGAGGAGTGGCGAGCACCAACTCGACATACCTGTCCGGATTTCTGAGGAATTCTGACCAATAAACATAAGTATACAAAGACCATTTCATGGAAGAGAAACCTTATGATTCTGAAAATTTATAGATCCAAGAAGCAAAATTAAAATTGAGGAATGTTCAACATACTACAATTTCTTTCTAGCCTCCTGGCCTCATCAACACCTGCAACATCAGCAAAGGTAACTGTTTCCTTTGTTCGAGACTTTAGCCTCAACAGAAGCAACTGACTCGGGTTCTAAGTTGACCAGCTGTAGCAAGTTAGCATTCATCTACCTAATCCTCAATTTAGCATTAGTTTCAAAGTATACAAGGAACACTTGTACACACCTGAGAAAAGCTTATGAAATCTCCGTGAGAAGCCCCAAAAAGTATCAGCAAATATAGAACATTCCAGTGAGGAGTGTGAAGATAAACAACAGTGAGCAAAGTTGATGCATGATCCAGATAGAGCTGATCGTCAAAACTCCTCAGATAAATGATTTTCACCACCATTTTTTCCCTTTGATGGTAAGGCTGAATTTTATTTTATTTTTTAAAAAAGAGCATTCAAAATAGTGACTCACAGGGGTACAAGAAACAAACCTGACCCCCACAGAAAAACATATAGCAATCAGAAAAGCAATACCTAAAGCCAACCCAATGAAACAACATGCAGCATACTCCAAACGGAAAGCAATCCCAAACACACCACCTGATCCTCAAAGCTAACAAGAAACTGTACAGCAACACCAATCTCATCGCAAACCCAGCCAATCAATGAAACCAACTAAAGCACCAAGGTAGGGGTGGCAATTCGTGTTAATGGGTCGTGTTCGTGTCGTGTCGTGTCAATATACCTGATCGCGGTCAATATTCGCTAATCTAAACCCACACACTAATAATAAACGCCACAACATTATCTAACCCAAACCCAACTCATTTATTATTCGTGTTAGGAAGGTCAACACGAATATGACCCATTTAATTTGATTATTTAAAATAATAAGAATTATAATTAACCATCCATGCATATTTAACACAAATAACCTATTAAATTTAACATGTTTATTAATTTTATTATTTAAATTAATAGGAATTATAATTAATAATCTATATTTAACACAAATAACTTGTTAAATAGATTAATTAATTAATATAATAATTAAACAGACATCGGGGTCAAATTGTTAAGGTGTCAACACGAATATGACCAATTTATTAAACGTGTTAAAGTGATCAATGATTACGACCCAAACACGATTATAATTCTAACTCAAACCCGCAAACCGCTATTGAAGTCTTTGTCAGCACAAATTTTGGCTACCTCTACACCAAGGTACTCCTATGACCACCAAAAACTTCTTGGTTCTCTGCACGATATTTGCTAGGACCACCAAAACATTCCTTATTATTAAATTGTAAATTTCCATTCACTTGGTAAAGCTGATCTCGATAGTTGAAAAACACATCATTCTAAATTTCTAATATCATCAAACATTTCCTAGTAGAGACATATGATTTGATTCACTGCTCCAAGTTGTATTGTGGTTCACACATCCAATGATGTGTCACTGATAAAATCCAATTGAGCATCAGATCATCCTATTGTGGTTCACACATCATATCTTGAAGGATTGTGGGATCTCATCCCCCTTAGATAAGAATATTTTGGACAACCACATTGATGGAAGGCCACCATGGCGATTGTGGCCTTCAGAAGCAGACCCTAACGCTGGTGCAGAACAGACTGTATTAAAGTTCAATAAATTAATATATCTCAGTTTAGGGCACCTTACTCTAACCAGTTGCAAGTGTGTCACATGCCTTGGCTTTAGAGAAAAGGAAAACCCACTCTTAGATTAGTGTATAACATGCCAACACGAAGATCTGGAAGAACATGATCACACCAGACCAAGGCTCCAAGCAGGCTTCGAGCTCAAGTGTGTTGTGCAGACTACAAGAGGATGATATTTGGTCCTACCCTATAACAATTTCTTTCTTTTCTTTATAAGACTCTTGGAACTTTTTGAGGCCAAAATCATGACATAAGCCTCATTAAACCCAACCCAACCTCAATCAAAACTAATGAAAATGAAATCTAATCTAGTAGCAAGTAGAGTGGATATGAGAATGTTATAGTAGCAGATCTCTGGGGAATAGAGGCAAGTCAGGGTCATAGCAGTCCTCATTATGGAGACCTTTTTTGCAATTAGGAGGTAGACTGGATGGTAATTTTCTGGAATGCATTCACTTGCGCTTCATAGTTAACACATAGAGGGTAGATTGGTATGCAGGTGTGCAGAATATAACACTGTCCTCTAAAACCCTGAATATTCCTTGTCATCAATGCACCTTTCACTTTCCTGCCAATGATATGGAATTCGTGGTGTCTCCATAGTTTTAAAAGGCACTGCTAAGGCGCACCTAGGCTCATGTACAAACACTCCGGCTTAGCACCTCACTATCTAAGACATGTGACATATTGAAAAGGCGCGCCTTGCAAACTTTAATTTCCTTTCTAAACACTTTTATTCTTAAAATTTCTAATTATATATTGAATTCATGTAATTTCTTTGCATTTTTATTGAATGTTTAATGTTAATTCAATTAGAATTTGAATCATATTTTATAAAATTAATTAGCATCCGAGGTCACATTTCACTTCACTCAGGTGCGCCTTGCGTTGCGCCTAAGCCCCAGGAGGCTTTTGTGCCTTGAGCCTAAGCCTCAAGAGCTGGCTGTACGCCTTGCGCCTAAGCCCCAAGAGACTTTTACGCCTGGGTGTGCCTTTTAAAACTATGAGTGTCTCTGAAGATGTTGATTAGAGGGTAGACTCATATGCCAAGAGTACAATCTTTTCGTTAAAATCTTTGTACTATTCCTTGTCATTAAGGTACACCTTTCACTTTCCCTGCCAATGAGATATGGAATTCAGGGTGCCTCTGAAGATGTTGATGAGGATGAATTTCTATATATATATGTTAAATGATGAATTTCTAAGATATATATCAAGATTTTGTATTAGTAACAATTAGAGCCAAATTATAATTAGTAATTGGAGTCAAATTAAGATTAGTAATTGAAATCAAATTAGAATTAGAGTAATACTCTAGATGTTTTTTTTTTTTTTTGATAGACTATTTTTGAGATATCTTCAAGGAATACTCTAGATGTTATTAGTAGAACCCCAACACACTTTGGATTTCTTAGAGAAACCTATAAATAAGGCTAAATTAATGTAAATAAAAAAAATGTGCTAATAGATTAATATTTTATTTTCTTTGGTAAATATTGAAAATTTCAATGGAGAGACTCTATTGATCTTCTTAGGCCATAGTTTTAAAAGGCACACTTGCACTAAGGCAATAATCACTCCCTAGTTACAATGTCTCCCACCTCCAAAACATGTGCCTTATTGAAGAGACATGTCTTATTTGATCTGCATCCAGGGTCACATTTAACTTCACTCAGCCATGCGCCTTGTGTTGCACCTTGCACCTAAGCTATAGAAGATTTTTGCACCCAGGTGCGGCTTTTAAAACTATGTTCTAGGTGAAACACCTAAGAAGCCTTAGTTTTTAAGGTTTCGATTCATTCTTTTATTCTTCAATTGTGAAATTCCATAGATTTTCCTTTGTGAGACTCCAAGATTTCTATATCCTATCTTCGGATCTTTTTTCTCAGGTTCTTCAATTGTATTCCTAATCTTCATAAACCCTCTTACGCCCATTGTCAACACTCCTTCAGCCCTGAATTGTCCATCAACAGCTATACCACCTTGAGCCAAAAAAAACACTTTCAACAACGGCAGACCTCCAAATAAAACTCAAGTAAACGATATTTATTTAGATTTCCGCGTTACATGGAAAAAAAAGAGAAAATATATTTCGATTCTGTCTTACATTTGACATAAATTTACTATTAATCTGTTACATGAGTACCTTGATTTTTCCCCATATTTGAGTTTAATCTAAGAATTATATACATTTGAATTCCTTTAATGTCAATCGTTCACTAAACAAACTAAAATTAACTATTAGCATTCCAATCTTTAATAGGTTGGAGGAGTGATACATTGGTATGTTAAAACGGGTCAGACTCCTCTTTTAGTGTTCCTTTTTTCCCCCTCTTTAGATAGGCAGTTTTTGGATTCCATTTTAGAAGCTCTAGTTCTTTAGCTGATAACAAACAAAAAACAAGAAACAAACATGGAGTACAAAGTCAAGTATCTCGAATTGCTAGAACTTTCTTTGTAATAGGAAGCAAAAGCCGCTTTTTTCTTCCTATTAAATTCAATGTTAAAACTTCAGAGGCAAATAGCAATGCGCAGAATGCAGAAAATCACATCTCCAAAAAAAAAAAATTGCTCTTTTCATGAAAGACCTTATCTAGAAAACTAGCAAAGAACGAAAGAAAACTCACCAGTGCGGAGTTTAAGAATCCCCCAGACCGCTTGTCCGGAGAACCGAACTCGACCTCATTCTCAAGCATTTTCTCGTAAGGCGTCTTTATATCACTTGGCCTTGTTGTGGTATAAACAATCCTCTTTGTCGGAGCCACACTCCTTATCAAGGACCTGATTCCTGCAATTTACTCATCCCAACTACGTCACTTCAGACTGCCCTGCTCCGATTTCAATCTAAATACAATATGCACTCCATCAACTCTCAACTTTCTTTCTGCACCTGATTACTATTAATCTTACTCAAAATCAATGTGGCGAACGCTAACAACGACGTCGGCGTCCTCGGTTCAGACCCCGGCAACGGAATCCCAGGCCTGAGCAACCTCATGACGAGCATAACAATTCCCAATTGCAAAAGCAAGATTCCAATTTCCTGCGCCTGAATAATCGGCTGCCACCGCCACTTGCCCCCCTTCCACCACCCACCTTTCCTGCTTCTCCCTCCGCGGCGTTTTCGACTTTGAATTGACGAGTTTTGAACCTCACCCGTTTTCGCTTTCGCTTTTCTCGCTCGAACTCGCCTTTGAATCACTATCCTGGCATTTCGCTCTGATTCTACTCTCTCTCCGCCATTCCTGATTCCTCAGATAACTTCTCCGAATATCGAACCAATCCAGGTTCCTCGAAGCCCTAGCTGACACATACGTACTGGCTGAACGACACGAAACCGAATTCCCGATAATCCGACTGAATTTGTAGTGAAAAACCCTAGATTGACCATGAAACAAGCTCAACCTGCAACTGTCCGTTGGGTTGTGATTCCAATTTGAACCGAATCTCCCCGGAATTATTGTCTTCACAGGTTCAATCGTCGCCATATATCGAAACCTCTAGAAATGAAAGGAAACCAAATGGAAAAAAGAACGAACCGTACAAAAGGAGGCTTGAGGACATAGGTAGGAAGCAGAGGTGAGGTGAGCTCCAGAAAGATAGAGAGAGAGAGAATTTTTATGGGTAAGGAGAGATTCAACTGGGAATATGGACCGTTGGATTGGGCAACGTGTGTGGGCAGATCCTGGCCGTTTGTTTTAGAAACAAGTGTTTCTGCATTATCCGGTATTCTATGGTCCGCACTCTTGGGTAGCGATAGAAATTCGAGGTGGAGATACTGTGTTCCTCTTCCACGTGGGCGTTTACTGTGAGACTCTGGCACTCGACACGTGTCACCGAGTCCACTGGGTGAGTCGACCCGTCTATAATTCTGGCTGGCCTGCAATTCGCTAACTCTATTAGACTAC